>JAZGTJ010009427.1:2422-13178 GCA_036877575.1 Botia almorhae
TGTTATTTCTGCTGCTGAACAGCTTTAATGGATGAAGTGACACAGTCGGGTGAGAAACCCAAACAGAGATCACGTGCTTTTATTCCCAGTCAGTCAGAGCCTCAATCATCAATCATCTCAATCATCAATCATCTCAATTATCAATCATCTCAATCATCTCAATCATCAATCATCTCAATCATCTCAATCATCAATCATCTCAATCATCAATCATCTCAATCATCAATCATCTCAATCATCAATCATCAATCATCAATCATCAATCATCTCAATCATCAATTATCTCAATCATCAATCATCTCAATCATCAATCATCTCAATCATCAGTCATCTCAATCATCAATCATCAATCATCTCAATCATCAATCATCTCAATCATCAATCATCTCAATCATCAATAATCTCAATCATCAATCATCTCAATCATCAGTCATCTCAATCATCAATCATCTCAATCATCAATCATCAATCATCTCAATCATCAATCATTTCAATCATCAATCATCAATCATCTCAATCATCAATCATCTCAATCATCAATCATCTCAATCATCAATCATCAATCATCTCAATCATCAATCGTCTCAATCATCAGTCGTCTCAATCATCAATCATCTCAATCATCAATCATCAATCATCTCAATCATCAATCATTTCAATCATCAATCATCAATCATCTCAATCATCAATCATCTCAATCATCAATCATCTCAATCATCAATCATCAATCATCTCAATCATCAATCATCTCAATCAATCATCAATCATCAATCATCTCAATCATCAATCATCTCAATCATCAGCTTTCATCAGCATTCCTCGTCTGTTTTTACACCCAGACCACATGAACCCAGCAATGTAGTGTCCAAATTCAAGGTTGTTTGGCATGTAACAAATCAGAGTGCTTACAGGCCACGCCTCCAGTATATTCAAATCACCTTTACGAGATGAAATCTGTATTTTTACTTGTTCTTTTTTTCATGTGTTGAAGGTTTGTGGGAGTGTGGGACTTCACACGAGCTCCAGTCTTGTGAAGCTCAGAGCTGAGGACACATGATTCTGTCAGTGGTGTCTCTCAGGAACGAGGTTTCTTCATGTCAGAGGTGACCTATACTTCTGAGTGTGAGAGAATTAGCTGGTAAACAGGAATTTTCTCAAATTATGTGTGAGTCTAAAAAGAGAGAATTTTGATGATGCATGATCTTTTACCAGGCAGAAGAAAACAGTCTGTCATAATCTACAGTTATGAAGTTAGATGAGGAGAGACCTTCCTTTTGTTTCATGTTCTGTTTTTAATTAAATTTGTTTCATTATTTCTCCGTCATGCTGCACTAAGCAGAGATTAAATCAACATTTTCTCTCAATTAAATTTACATTGGGAATAAAGGGAAGTAAAAGGCTGATTGTTTGGACTGTAAGAGTTAATGTGAGCTGTATGATGTGATGACGAGCTGTCCTGCTCTAAACTAAAGCATCTTTATTTTACCTGCAGATAAGAGTCACTTTGTTTGCACTATCTGTACCTCCATTATCTAATCCATCTGACTTCTCTGACCTGTTTAACTTAACTGCTTCTAAATGTTGAATCTCTATCTCACCTTTTCATTATTAACATTCACATTCATTTTAAGATGTGTCATTGATGGCCAAACATTAGCCTCTGTACACTAGAACCGATCGTTCTGTCTTTCACACAGGGTTCCGTCAACAGGTGGAACAACACAGGCCATCAATCGTTCCTGCAGATGACAGCTCAAGAAAATCTCCAATGACAAGCCTGTTTAATCATGAGCTGAAGAACACTCGCGCAAGTCTTCAGTCCGAGTCTAAATTTAGGATCTAACTGTTCCTGCCCTGTAACCTGTAATTCTTCAAAAGCAACTGCAAAAACTGTAATAAAAAGTCTGAAATTAGTCACAAATAATCGTACAGCTGACTGCGTCGAGACAGCCACAGGATTTTCAGGAGGAAAAAGGCTTCTCTATTTACAGAAACCAATCTAGAGAATCTAACTATTGCCTCCAAAATTTCCCAGAGTTCCCTGAGAACTCAGTCCTGAGGTGAAAATCAATAGCAGCAGCATCTCTGTGTATATCACTCATCTCTGTCTGATTCCATCCTGCAGTTTGTTTATCTTAGCGTTTGTTTGCTATCTCACAGCATGTCTGCTTACAAGATCTTCGAAGACGACCAGCACTCCTGTCCCTGCCCATCTCTCTCTTCCTCTTTTCTACGAGGGGGTTTAGATTTGCTGAGCTTTCAATAATAAGGATTTGTCAGATGTCTTGAAGGCAGGATTTCAAAGGCCACACACACATTCCTGAGGATCTATCAGACGTTCCCCGTGTGAAACAGGTCTTCTCACAAATCTTCAAGCCTGTATTTAAGAGGGATTAAAGCAGTCAGTCAGATCCAAACAGCTTCTCTCTGTGTGGAATGCAGACAAATGAGCACCCCAAATAGTCACAGAGGAACTCGGCTTACAACCGCAGGGACGTCCAGCACTCAAACTGCTGAGCTGGATGGCAGCCGCAGACAGTCAAAGGCCGAGGCACTTTTGGAGGAGCAGAACAAGTGGCTGAGGGCCATGCAGGGCTCATTTCAGCTCTAATGAGAAGTGATGTTGACGTATTGTCCTTTCCTCAAGTGGACCTTTAAAAACACAGTGACAGTCTGCAGTCTGCCAGTCCAACATCTCACATACAGAACACCTCAATGGAGCTGCAGGTTTTCACCATGGATTTGTATAACCCATAAAACATTTCAATATTTATTAATATAAGGACCTTCATTAGGCAACAAAAAGTCTTATATTGCCTAAAATGTATTTTACAGTGATTTTGTGTTTAGCTGAACAGCGAGTCTTCCACATCTTCCTCATGAACCACGAACCTCACGTGCCTCGTTTGACAGGAAAACTTTCTGTCAGCATGTTGTGGAGTGAGGAGAGAGAGTTTGACCTCAGAACTCAGCAGCTGGGTCCAGAAAGCTGATGTGAGCATCTGACCAGCGGCAGAAACAGCCGCTCTGCCTTCATCACCGCATCATAACTACCAAACATATGGTGAGTCTGTCAAACATCTACAAAGAGCTTCTTCTGTGGTTCCATGTTCTGTCATGCAAATCATGATGCTCAGCCATTCAGTGTGGCAGCCCTACCTGTTTATTTTTATGGGGCCTAATTGTGTTTCCTGAGATTTTAATTAGAGTAAAATGGTTTTCATTTCAAATTACGTAAATTTATTTAATTGTAAAAAAATGAATTATACAGTGTATTTAGATAATAAGCCATGCAACTATAAACTATAAAGAGTGTCTACAATAAAGCTGTACAGTACAATGTCTCTTAACCTATGTGGAAGAAAGCCATTATAAAATACATAAATGCCACTGCATAGATCAGTGTGAAATGTGTTCTGACACAGTTATTATCACTGATCTGCTGTGTTGCTGACTCATCTGATTGATGGATGACTTTACTGCAGCTCTAAGTGAAATATAATGATCGCATGTTTCCTGTTGACTGCTGATTTGAAGCTGAAGGAAAAAAACCTCTCCTGTTGCTCTCAATGTGCCTTCTTTGAGAGAGCAACAGGACTCCGTCCCCCTGTATTGTTGTAGATTAGCCTGACACAGGATAACCTAAGACCAAATGTGTGTCTGTGCTGTAGAAAACCCCCAGCAAGGACAGACCAGACTTGCACAGGGTCAATATGCAACACTTGTATTTCTGTATCATACAATTCTGTGCAATACAATGCAAGGCATGTCAAGAAACACTGAGCAAAGAGTCATAGCGCCCCCTAGTGACAGATACCGGCAGCAGATTACTTCACCGTACTGTAAAACAGGCCCAGACTACAGGAAACTCTTGAATATGAAACCTTTGTTTCTGTTGAGCTGCTGATAAATACAGCAAACAAACAAACATGCATTGGAAGTTTGGATGTATCCAGAGGCAGATTTTGATATGGTTTTATTCATACATAGGAAATTAAAGATGAACTTTCTCGAGGTTAATTAAAAACACAGGCCTACAGTACATGATTTGAATGCTGCAGAAACAGATCCACAGAACGTCAGAGTATCTGATTCATGACCTTGTGACTGAAGTTGTGTAGTTGTTTCACTTGTGTTTTGTGTGCGATCTCGCTCTTGTTTGTTCTGAAGGTCAAGAGCTTATGTGTCGTTTGAAGAGCCTCGAAGCTGTTCTCTGTGCATTACCATGACAACGACATCCCAGCATACAGAGTGAGAAGAGCTTCATGTTTAACCAGCTGCCGTCCTCACTGTGAGTCTTACAAATATTTCATGTATTATAGCGATACAAAGCCAGCATGAGCCAAATAGAAAGAAATAGAAATTCTACGCTTGTGTAACGATTTAATTGTATTTATGTTGTCTTACTGAAAACGACTGGGGCTACTTTCTATTCTCTAAATCTTATGTGTGGGTTTGTTTGTGTAATTACTCTTATATTACAATTATATACACACAAACATACGTATATATATATATATATATATATATATATGTGTGTGTGTGTGTATAAAATAAGTTTTGCTTTGTTGTGTTGTATGCCATTTCTGTTTTAACTTTTGTTTACTTTATTAATTTCCGTAATAATATAGTTTTGCACGGATGTTGAGCCTACTGGACGGAAATAAAAAGGACGTATTCAAAAACAGAGCTGTTGAATAATACACAAAAAGAATGAGTTTAATAAAGTTAAACATGACAAACTGTCTCATTTAAAAAGTACTGATGATAAAGGGAGATGCGCGCCCCTGACTGCGTGAGCTCGTGCACAATTGACACTCGTGCGCGTGGGATGGCTCGCGCTGACGTCACTCAGTGACTCAACAGCTCATCTTTAGTAAAAGTATCGCAGCTCTTGGTAACTAGTCTCATCTAGTCTCAGCTGATCAATTAATAATCTCTGATGGAGAATAAACATACAGATGATGGAGTTACAGGTGGAGGACGGGTGAAGGTCTGCGCAGTTATGCGTTTCTTCACCATGACACCCGGATCAGATCAGTGTGTAGCTGCAGGTATGATGGTTAATGTATTTATGCTACACTTCAGATATTATATCACAGCTAATATCAGCGGCACGCGCATAATGTTGCGCTTAAGATAGCAAACGCGCGCGACAGCAGATGGCACTATTTGACTACAGAAAGAAACATTGAAGCAAACGCCTTTGTATTTGTATTTTTATATTGTTGTTGTATTTTTGTAAGTTTTTTAAAGATTCAGATATTTAATTTTGAAATATTAAATACTGTAATACATTATTGAAGAATAAACAATAATGTTTAAACTGTTGTTTAGTGCGTAGTTTTTATCATGGAAAACAAACCGTCCTTTCCCAGGACTATCAATATATCATTTACGTTGTTTTATAGAGCTTTATAAATAAAAATAAAGCCGGTTAAGTGAATGAGAAGTTGCTCCATTAAATTAACTTAATGCTAGAAAATGAGTTTCTACTGAAACGTTCAATCTTTCTCTCTCTGTCTCTCTCTCTTTGTCTGTCTCTCTCTCTGCCTGTCTGTCTCTCTCTCTCTCTGTCTGTCTGTCTCTCTCTCTGCCTGTCTGTCTCTTTCTGCCTCTGTCATCTCCAGCTGTCCAGCAGCTGTGACTTCATCCTTGTAGTGGGATAGAGGTGATGTCACTGACTCTGGTACATCTGCAGCCAGTGAGAATGGGTCAGTGGTTTCAGTTTGTCAGGAGATTCAGCCTGAGAGAGATGAACAGCTGGGAGAGCCAATCATAATGGAGAAGAGGTGGGTCTCTAACACTCTCTTGACCAATAATCTCATCCTGAGCATCATGTTTCATGTATGTAGCATGTTCCTGCGAGGCTGTTTCTGAGAGGAACAGGAATTGAGATTTGTATTGATCACTTATTGGTTGATTATCATTTTTATTATTTTTGTATTTATGGTCCAGACACAGATTGCTCAATTGCAACTCATGTATGTATGCCTGAAATTGACTATTATTTATATAATTGTATCAAAACAGTATTCCAAGCCAGCAGTTAATCAAATGTCCAGAACACCCAAGCAACCAGCCAGAACAGTCTTGCAGCTGCATTGCAATGCGCTCAGAGCAGCTCTCTGGCTGTCGCATGAAACACAGACAAGCCACTGATGTTTCTGTCTGAAAATGTAAAGATCCAGCTGAAGTGATAATTCAGAAGCACAGATATGAAACAGCTTGCTGTCAATCAAAGCTAGATGCATCTTTATGGATCCTCAGCACCAATAATATTACAATATGCCCTTTGATGCATCACTGCAGAGCGCGGTCTGTCTTCTGTGTGTGTTTACTGCAGACACGCACACACAGAAACAGCGATGTATAAAATCTTTTGGTTGTTCTTTTTGCGTAGAGCCAGCGATCAGTTGATGAATGTCAGAACTCCATGTTTTACTGACTCAAGTGTGTCATTCTGTTACCATGGTGAGCATGAAATCAGCTCAGCCAGACAGAGCCTGTGATTGGCTGGCATGCTGGTGTATCATGAACAGCACAGGAGCTGTTGCTATGGGCATAAGACAGGAATGGTTGTTGTTCTGTACGTGTCTGTACGTGTCTGTGATACACGTCTTTCTGTCTGTGGAGTCGTGCTGCTGCCTCTTACCGTTCATGCACTCAGTTCTCTGCTCTTTTGAATGGAGGATGTGGAAAGGGCAGATGGGATACGGGGGTGCTATGCACACAGAGTCACGTAGGCAAGACCCCCCTTCCTGCCACCCACTGTCTCTCTTAAAGACTGTGGGTCTAGTCAGCTGTGAGCAGATATTGCCCACAATGCACACAATTTTAAGTTCCCCCACTTTCCATTATTCATGCATCATCTCTCCTCATTTCCTGTCCTCCCCTCTGCTGTTTTCATCTCTCATTTTCTCCCCTCTGCTGTTTTTATTTCTCATTTTCTCTCCTCTGCTGTTTTCATCTCTCATTTTCTCTCCTCTGCTGTTTTTATTTCTCATTTTCTCTCCTCTGCTGTTTTCATCTCTCATTTTCTCTCCTCTGCTGTTTTTATCTCTCATTTTCTCTCTTCTGCTGTTTTCATCTCTCATTTTCTCCCCTCTGCTGTTTTCATCTGTCATTTTCTCTCCTCTGCTGTTTTCATCTCTCATTTTCTCTCCTCTGCTGTTTTTATCTCTCATTTTCTCTCCTCTGCTGTTTTCATCTCTCATTTTCTCTCCTCTGCTGTTTTCATCTCTCATTTTCTCTCCTCTGCTGTTTTCATCTCTCATTTTCTCCCCTCTGCTGTTTTCATCTCTCATTTTCTCTCCTCTGCTGTTTTTATCTCTCATTTTCTCTCCTCTGCTGTTTTTATCTCTCATTTTCTCTCCTCTGCTGTTTTCATCTCTCATTCTCTCTGTTTGTGCAGTGGATGTGAATGACAGCTCAGCACGTGTGTTTTGGTGAGGAGAAGCTGTTAGTTAATACGATGAGATTTATTATATTCAGCTGGTGCTTGATAAAATGGATGTAAAAGTCCACAGATAAAAGAACCAGAATATAATAGACTGGTGAATGGGCTTTTGACCTGGGCCAGTAGACAACCGCCTTGAACACCATAGCAACCACATAGCGATGCCCTGGCAACCAGCCAAAGCACACTGGCATGTCTGCAAGTTCTGCATGGGTAAGCGCCAGTCACATTTTTTTGAACATGTGAGTGTTTTTATCAGCTTTCCTATAGCTCAGTGGTTAGAGCATGGCGTTAACAATGCAAAGGTCATGGGTTCGATCCCAGGGATTGCACATACTCAATGTATAGTGATCAATGTGTAGTATAATGCAATGTGAGTCACTTTGGATAAAAGCGTCTGCCAAATGCCTAAATGTAAATGTATCATTTCCAGGTTGAGCTGGAATTGTTAATGAGGGATCAGCAAGAAAACCTCTGTAGTGATGAAATTTACTGCCATACAAAGAGACGGTTCAATAAAAACATCAACACTGCATTAGAGTAAACACTTCTGATTTTAAATGAAATACATTTAATTGAGCACACAGATATTTTTGAAGCCTGAAAATAAATCCAGTTCTACCAGAAAACAGAGTCGTTTGCCACTCTTCAGTGAGGTTTAAAAATAGCACATAGTGTGTTGGCCTTGTTCCAAAACACACACACTCACAGCAGACACACACACACTCTCTCTCTCCCACTTTATTCAACACGTTTCCTGCCTCCGGGGCTCATATTTGCTGGTATCTTTTGACTGACACAGGTTACTCTTTTCTGATTGGCTGAGGCTGGTTGATTGACAGTGCAGCAGGACAGTACAGTGGGGCACCAGAGTGGAGAGTGTTGGCCCGGCCCCCAGGCTTTGCACGTGGAGGAGTCCAGTGCGCACATCTGAGCATCAGAGAGCAGGAGAGGGGAAAGAGGGAGGAGAGAGGTTAGGAACAGAGGAGACAGGATTGATTTGGGAAGGAGCGGAAGGGAGAGGAAAGGTTTGGAATAACACTGAAGGAAAAGGGATAAACAGGGAAAAGGAGGTGAAAGAGAAAGAGGAGGTGAAAGAGAAAGAGGAGGTAAGAGAGAAAGTGGAAAGAGATTTTCAGAACATCTTTTATGTATTATGGATACATGCATGTGTGTGTGAAATTTGGTATTTGCATGTGCTTCTGTGTGTGTGTGTGTGTGTGTGTGTGTGTGTGTGTGACGTGCACATGAAGCAGCACTAAAGACATTTGTTATTGGGACAACAGTATGTGCTTCTGTGTGTGTGTGGGTTAGCATTACAGATACATCGCCTCACACCAGGGCCGGTAACTGGTGTTTTGCTTACACTGGCTCTCTTGCTCTGTGCAGTTAAATATCTGCCAGCGTGGGATTACACACACATGTCCTGTGAGGTTTTGGCTTGTAACATTACTGTCACAGAAGGGGTTCCCTGCAAATCACACACTGTTTTTAAACCCAGGACCTGCTGCTCTGAAAGGCACCATGTTTACGTAAAAACACAGTTTAGTGTGTTCTGTAAATGTTTCTGTGGAAATGTGCAGTGGAGGCTGATATCTGCTCAGGCCTGCAGGGGCTTTAATATCTTTACATGCTGGCCCACATTCACTGGAGCTTTAACACAGACACAAACATGAGCTGCAGAAATAAACACACTCCAGTAATGAAACTGTGATGTCAGCTGACATGAGATCAGAGCCTCGTAACCCTGACGACAGAAAGTAAACCCTCAACAGAGGACACAGAAACAGGAAGTTGTTCTTGTTGATGTACACAATGAATCAGTTGTAAAGACATGAGGATTTTTCTTACACAGTATGCAGTGTTTAGTGTAATATGTTGAAGACTTCAAACTTCCACACAATATTCTTGTTAAATATATTGCATATAGTTGCTAAATCTCGACAGAAACAGAAGTGGCCTGTATTCATATCATCACAGCAGTGCCCAAACCATCCAGATCTTCTTATTTTAAACTTCTTGTGCAGCTTTTTCATTACAGCTGAACAGTACATTGAAACAGTGTTTCGGTGTTCTGTTATGTTTGGGTCTGGTTTGGCCCGCTCTGCTCCAGCTGTGTGTGTGATGCTGTGTGCTGGTTATTATGGTGTGGGAGAGAAGGAAACTGGGTTTAGGAAACATCTCAAAGTTTTGCCAGTTCAAGCACTTCACAGCCTCACATGGATCTCTGTGGTTCTGAGAGATGTGTCATTACTGGACCACCGTGGTTCTGGAGTGTGAGTGTGCTCTGAGATCTTTGAGGAGCTGATAGTGTTAAACTGATTTACCATAAAGCTCTCAGATCAGATGACAGACTTTAAATCTGACATTAGACCTCTGACTTTAGTCCAATCTCAACAAGTTAAACTTCTGATCTGAACAGTCTGATCTTAAACTTTACAACAGTTTATTTGAAGAACCATCTTTCAAAAGAAACATTTTGGCAGGAATGTGTTGTATAGTTGATTAGATCTTATGAAAGAGAAGGTTAAAAACTTGAAAATTAAAAACAAAAGGCAAACCAGATGAGATGAATTGAGTGCCACATCAGTATGAATAATACTAATAAAAGTAAAAAAATTAAACCAACAGTTTGGGAGAAAATAACGAGAGACTAGAAACACAAGATTCACATCAGATCATTGATGCTGATGAAAGGTCACGGTCTGCATTCACTTGCACGAGTCAATAACATGTCAGAGGAATCTTGTGTTAGTGCTCAGACAGCTGTGAGCTGTTTATCAGTCAGTCAGGTGAAATTCCTGTCTGGAGATCATTTCCTGTAGAACTGAGCCAGCAGGCAGTAAGTGAGTTTATGATCGTTTCCTAGGAAACACATACTGTACTCTGTAGGTGTGAAGAGAGAGAGATGCAGATAGAGTGAAGGAGAGAGAGAGGGGTGATGCCGGTGGAGGAGGGGCTATACAGGGAGAAGTGAAAAAAAGAAAAACAGACTGGCTGGTAGAAGGGGGTTGGGCTTTCTATACCGCTCTCTCTCTCTCTCCCTCTCTCTGCTTTCTCGTACCAGACCAGACCATTCTGTTTCTTTCTTTGTCTGTCGAGAGGAAAAGGCGAGAGAGGAGGTGTAGATGTGAGTGAGAGAGACAGAGTGTGTGTTGAGAGAGGGAGGAAAGAAAGGAGAAGACAGAATGGAGCAGACACACTCGTCTTTCTGACAATAGAGACTCACTTCCGTTCTGTCAGCGGTGTTTGGTGAGTAAGTCCTCTCTCTCTCTCTCTCTCTCTCTCTCTCTCTCT
>JAZGTJ010009428.1:2466-19407 GCA_036877575.1 Botia almorhae
GATGAGTCAAAATTTGAAATATTTGGCTGTAGCAGAAGGCAGTTTGTTCGTCGAAGGGCTGGAGAGCGGTACAATAATGAGTGTCTGCAGGCAACAGTGAAGCCTGGTGGAGGTTCCTTGAATGTTTGGGGCTGCATTTCTGCAAATGGAGTTGGAGATTTGGTCAGGATTAATGGTGTTCTAAATGCTGAGAAATACAGGCAGATATTATCCATCATGCAATACCATCAGGGAGGCGTATGATTGGCCCCAAATTTATTCTGCAGCAGGACAAAGTCATTAAGTACTATCTTCAGCGTAAAGAACAACAAGAAGTACTGGAAGTGATGGCATGGCCCCCACAGAGCCCTGATCTCAACATCATCGAGTGTGTCTGGGATTACATGAAGAGACAGAAGGATRTGTGAAAGCCTACATCCACAGAAGATCTGTGGTTAGTTCTCCAAAATGTTTAAGATGTTAAGATAATGTAAAGTCTCTATGTAAAGCTGCTTTGAAGCAATGTGTCACACACACAAACAGAACTGATACCAGAAGCAGAGGTAAGTGCAAGTATAGATGTAAGGTTTATTTAGTTTATTTAAATGCAATAAAGACTGAGAGTTCTTATCTGAGAAAGAATCGGGGTGATGGTATGATACAGTCCAAGGAATGAAACCAGTAGATAGGATAAACTTCATGGAGTTCGTTACGGAGCAGGAGGGAGTCTGGAGCTATTGTAATATATAGGTGGTGGCTGGATAAGATTCAGTATTTGAATGTATTTGATATGGTCAGGGGAAAGGGAAGGCCACCAGTAGTGGTTCCTTATGAGTTCAATAGTGGCTGTGACCCCCGGGTGAACAGAACTAGGAAAGTCATGGACTAGGGCTAAGAGCCATCTACGAAAAGGCACGAAAGTTTGATTGGGTGGACATGTGTTGGGAGGAGGATTCTGACTGTTGGCCAGGTTGATCTCAGTAGAAATATCCCATAAGACTGGAGCTACTAGCAGGGTATCAGGAATAATGGGTTATTGATTAGGGGGGTGGGAAGTTCCTCGGAAAGAGAGTCTGCTTTAACATTTTTAGAACCTGGATGATACGTGACTGAGAACTGGAACCTCGTAAAGAATAAGGCCCATCTAGCCTGACGGGGATTAAGCCTCTTGGCAGAACGTAGACATTCTGGATTCTTGTGATCAGTCAAAACAATGAACGGATGGGTGGCACCCTCAAGCCAATGCCTCCACTCTTCCAAAGTTAATTTCATCGCTAATAACTCCCGATTACCCACATTATAGTTACGTTCGGCCAGGGATAGTTTGCGAGAAAAGAATGCGCATGGGTGTAATTTTAGGGGTAACTACAAATGGTAATTGTTTAAGAATAGGCGCTGTGGTAAGTCTTCTTTTTAACTCTTGAAATGCCACTTCGGCCTAAGGGGACCATCTAAACTTACTAGAGGTTTGTTTGGTTAGTGATGTAAGCGACTGAACTAAAATCTGGAATAAATCGCCTGTAGAAGTTGGCGAAACCTAAAAATCTCTGTAATTCCTTAATTGTTTTAGGCTATGGCCATCTAGCCACAGACTCGACCTTATGTTTGTCCATAGCTACCCCATCTTTGCTAATAACGTATCCAAGAAAAGAGGTGCTAGATCGATGAAATTCACATTTCTCTATATAATTGGCTGTCGGCAAACACATCATAATAATAACAAAAAATGTATCGATTTTGACCTAGGATTCCAGAAATCTTTCAGGATTTTTTTCAAATCGCAAGTTGAACTGTACTTTCACAATTGTACTTGGCTTTAGGTATGAATACCTATATATTCTTTCAGGGTGTTTTCATACCTGACTAATTTCTTTCAGAACCTGGTGTTTACTACTTTACTTAGTTTGTTTAGGCACAACAAACATGGCAATCTCACTCAGATCAGCACAAAAAATCTGTTTAATATAAACCAGCAAACCAAAGGACCAACCAACATCTAAACATATTTAAAAAAATGTATAGTGTGGCATACTGCACATCCACTGTCCAACCAATTCCTTATAACATAATTTGTATAAACAATTTAACAAGACAGGCTTCTTGACTCATCATTGCTTTGCAATAGCAGAAGATTTATGGACACCTATCAGACAGTTTTAAAACATACTGTTGCGTCTACAATCAGGTGCAGTGTCATGTATGAGCTCATACTACTTGAGTATCTGCCAATTAGTCTGTCGTCCACTAGTCCCAGACAGAAAACCTCAAAGCAGACAAGTTTCAGTCATGCAGCGTGCACTAGGCATCATTCTCAACTTTAGACATGATCTATAATTCGTTTGTTTCTAAAATATTAAGATAAATTATTTTTTTGTGTGTTGTTAAACAAGCTCCTATACAGGTCTGTTGGAGATGCAGGACCAGCACAACGAAGGTAGGGTAATTTTTAAATTGTTAAAATTTTGTAGTGTGAGCAGGTTTTGAGATGTGAAAGAAAATCTGTTATGACTAAAACTCAGGATTTTTAAAACTCCTGTAGTCTGAGCCCAACATAACTCGAGAACTGTTTAAACTGACTAATTGAATGAGTTGTTAATCAAAAAATCACTCAGACTAATTCATTTTGACTGTTGAAAAATAGTTCAGGCCAGTCACATTAACTGGTTTAAATGATAAATTGAAAGGATCAAAAGAATGAGCCAGTGCCTCATCCTGCAGTATTAGTCCTGAGAAAGACTGGCATTAAACAGGCAATAAGACTAATACTGTGCTCCTACTTTTTATTACATGAGAAAGCCTGTTGTGGTATAAAGCTACTTCATTAAGTATTCAAAGATGTTCAGGTAACACTACAGGTTATTTTACATGTCACATGTATTTACGTCAGTATTAAGAGTTAATTTTGCATAATTACATGCAACCAACCCTAAAAGAAATCCTAATCCTAACCCCATAGTAAGTATAGTAAGTATGTTGTTAATTAATATTACTCAATACTAATGTATAATTACTCTGTAACAAGGAGACCTTAAAATAATGTGTAACTGATGTTAAATATGTAAATATGTAAGTAGTTTGAAGGAGTACAAAGGCTGTGATGTGCCATGTATACTGGCTATCTGGTCAATGGAAATACAGGCCTGTTGTGTGAGAGCTTCAACAGAGCGCAAACACAGAGACTGTTTTAGACTGTTTAAAAAGTCATCTTTAACATTTAGCACATATTATTGCTGCCTCTATTATTGATGCTGCCTCATATTATTGATGTTAATGTTAGAGTTCTGAACAGCATTACTTGGTTTCAGTGTTTTCATGTTGTGGGATTTATAAAGCTCAGAATTTAATTATGGCACATATTGTTTTATATAAATATTTTAACTCTGTAATGTCCTCACACAGGCATATGTACTCAAATAATGTTAATTTATGCATCAAAAAAATAATTATTTCTGCTATTTAGAACAGCAATTAAAAAATCATATCAGTTATATATTATGTACTTTGTGTGTAAATGTGCACAGTTGCAAAGCCACAGACCTGTCAGCACCAAAAGTCTGGCCTGCATTTTCCATATTTCATAAGTTCATTTTTTGTCTTTCAATCCTCACTCACTTTCACTTTTATCCGATGCCATGCGTTATTAAGTACACCTCGTAAGTTCCAGATTGGGGCGACAGTGTCTGGCTGGACATTGTAGCTGCTGTCAACTGCTTTGCAAACAATCTCTAGCTCTTGGGCCTTATCAGGCAGTGAAATGTCTACCTCCCATAGCTTCCAGGCCCAGACTCTCCCAGGTGGGGAGAAAGATGTAGGCTCCTGTCCCTTATCACTCATCCTGAGACTGGCTATGTGCCATGTGTTCCCACCATCTACTGAGACATCAACTCTAACAACCTCCCGTCCTCCACCACTCCACGCATAGCCTTTCACAGTTACCTTCCCGGCACTGCGGTCTACAGAAGCCCCCTCAGCTGGATGAGTGATAGCTGACTGGACGGGGAGCTCCTGGATGGCTGGTGCTGAGCTGAAGTCTGCGGTGTCCCAGTCTGTATTGGGAGAAAAGCCTTTGTAATCATTTTGCTGCCAGTGGCTTCTGCTCTCCTCACTGCTCACAACAATCTTTGCTAACCATTTGACATTGCGTGCTCCAACAACTCCAGGTACAACCACACGAATAGGGTAGCCGTGGTCAGTCAGGAGGTCTTCCCCATTCATCTCATATGCAATAAGAACATCGCCTTCTTCACTTAGTGCCTTGTTCAGTGGAATAGATGCGCTGTACGGTGTACCAGTCACGTCTTGGTCTAACCCTTCGAACTGAATATGTCGAGCCTTAGCGGCAACCTCTGGGCCTATGCCACAGTACAGCAGTACATCCTTTAGACGCGCACCTGACCATGTAGCATTGCTTATTGCTGCCACACCCCAAGAAAGTCCTTGAACTTGCTTGACATCATTCATCTCAGAACGACGGTTCCCAGCACACTGAAGCGTTGCTGTAATTGTGTGTTTTGGGAAACGAGACTTCAGCTCATTTAGCGTTAGTGCAACTATTCCACCAGGGAGGCCATCTATCTCCAACTTGTACGTTTCAGGATCCACCTTGGGCACTGGAAGATGATTACGCTTAAAGAATATGACTGAGGGTGTGATATAACTGTCTGCAAGTATAGAAGTGGGTGGCTCTGCATTGAAAGGTTTCAAACTGTTAATCTGTAGAGCAGGGTGGCGCATTGGCTCAGCAGAGTAAGGGTCAGAAGGGTTGGTGATCTTTTGCTTCTGGTAACTCTCTGTATTAAGCACACCAATTTTATATTTGGAGAGGATATTTACAATGTGGTCTTGCTGATGAACCGCATATAATGTCCAATATGGTTCCAGTGCACAACCTGCAGCCAGAAGAATTTTGTCACCACCGGGGTGCAGGGCCACAAAATCTGTAATGTCAAAAACTTCACCTTTATAGGTGACCCACACTCCACTTTCAAGAGAACAATGCTTTGTTACTTCTTCTAGACTGTAAACGGGAAGGGGAGAAGTCGCAGCCCACTCATACTGAAAACAAGAAAATGAATAAAACAAACACAATTACTCTGCAAAAGTTTGTAACAGTTCAGTTTTGATAAGCTATTGAGGGGTATGGGGGAGCTGAATCTGGGTCCCTAGCAGTGAGGCTTATAACAATGATTTAAATGTAAGGACTGAAATCTTTAATTAACTGAAGGTTGTGTTAAACAAAAAGCTACATTCCATTTGAAGCAGCCTAGCATCACTCTTCTTCTTGCTTATTAAGCTACAACTGTGCATTACTGATATCTTATAATAAGGTATTTTGGTAAACTTTTGTCCTTCTTTTTTGTCTGTAATATGTCTGTAAGAGCGATATAGTTTTGAAAGGCCATAATACAGTAATATATCTCATAAAAAAGATAAGACACAGTGTCAGCATAAGTCATATTCTAGGAGTAAGTAAAGAACCTACAATAAAAGCCTTTATGATCGCCACATTAAACCTACTCGAAACAGACTTCATGATCGCCACCTTGTAGCTTGTCAAACCAGTATCAGAGTAGCTTCCCAAATACTGTAAATTTATGTCATTCACAGTACAAAACAAAGGGGCCCAGACAGCTTCTGTGGTAGAATCGTTTTTAGATTAACTCTTGTGATTGTTATTAGCAAAAAAAGTGTGTTTATTATAGTGCCACCTTTTGGTTAAAGTTAACAAAATTTGACACTTTAAATCACCTGGTGGAAAATATTTTAAACGAAGATATGCATTTTTTCCTTGACTGGAGGATTCATATGAAAAACAAGTGGGTTAAATTTGACAGAAAGTATTGAATATTGACACAGATAATAATCTTGAAAGAAAGGATGGACTTTGTTGCTTCATTTTATGTATTATGTATTGTGCACAGCCCATATTTTGGCCCCTGGTAAATGAAGTCCTAAACATCTATTTGATAACAGTAATTTATTTGTGTTATACTTAAGATTACTAGCTAAGATGTGCATTTATGTCAGTATGACTACATGGTAAGGTGTCTTACCTTGTCTTGGCGAAGTTTATAAACTAAAACAACTCCAGTGCCTGTCACCAGACCGGCCAGTACAAATCTGAACTTTGACGGCCTATCATTGTAGCATTCCTGCCTGCCATGACCTTCAGAGCTCGTCTTCCGGTGAGAGAGATGCCCGTCCCACACAGACACTGAGGGCACAGCGCTCTTCCACAGCTGCAGACTAAAGAAATGTTTGTAATCATTTACATCAAAAAGACCATTAAAGCTGCTGTGTGTTGAAGAACCAGTAAGTGAACTTTGAATCCTAGAATGCCATGCATACAGTCATGTGCAAAAGTCATATAAACTTTAGATGTTTCACAGAAACATTTGTTCTAAAGGCTGGGTAGGCAAGGTTACATATATGTGTGTGACTCATACATTAGTGATATATTAGTTTTATATGTCACAGGTAAATAATATGCAATGTATGCATGTGTAATTTGTATGTATTTATATATATTAATAATTTAAAATTTTTTGATTTATATGTCAATCTAGGGAGTTGTTCTAACTTTAATAGGTTTCATATATGGCATATATGGACATTTGATATTTTTGATATATTACATTTGCGTATCATAGAGGACCATATAATAATAATCATTGCATTCGCTCTGTTAAGATGTCCAACTTTCCTGTCAAAGTCTGTATGTGTTCATGTGTTGAAGGGGGCGTGGCTTTGGAGAGATTATTGCCATCCTCTCCGAAATTGCCTACCCTACCTTTAAAACACTTCTTTTATATTTTGTACATTTTGTACAAGAATATCCTTTTTAAATTTAAAATATAGCTACAAGCTGCAATGACATGCCCAAGCAATACAGCGCCATGGTGCTCCTGGTGCTTCTTAGAACAGTTTTCACATGCATTAAACTCCAAAAATAACTGAGGACTATTTTAAAGTCTGTTTTAAGGATTGTTGATATCTTTATACACGTATAGAGATATTAAGATGTCAACAATCTGTTCAGTTTAGCTTTTTTAAAAACTCCTCTTTTTTCTGACCAAGTATGAGACAACTCTTTTAAAGGACTTTTAAAGGACTCTTTTAAATGCTGCTTTAAGTGACATACTTTCTTCTGCCAGTTGGTGCCGATATGACGCAATTTTGAATCTTCAATGTCTTGGCATGATGCCTAACAAGTTTGGTAACAATCACATAATATCCCTAGGTGAAGTATTTAAAAGTTCACAGCATGTCCTTTTCAGAAAATTCAAAATGGCTTACTTCCTGTTGGGCAGAGCGAAGGGGTGTTAGGGCAATAGTTGTTTGGGTCGCCAAGACAAATACACATACCACGTTTTGAACGTGTATATATATACATATACATACATGGTGGGCCCAAGGACCAGTTTAGCGTCTTCAATGTATTTAAAAATTCATGACGTGCTTTTCAGAAAAATAAAAATGGCAGACTTCCTGTTAGGCGGAGCTAATGGGTGTCAGTGCGAAAGTTGTTCGGGTTGACAAGGCCGATACATGTACCAAGTTTCTGACAGGTGCATGCATGTATGATATATGCAAAATCTTTTTGTACCCTGTACCAGGGGTGCGCTTCTGAGCTCCATTTGGCTCATCAGACGATATTCATTTGGCTGATCAGATGATAAACAATAGGATCCTTCACACTTTCAGTGCCTGGGCCCTAATTCTCTTCATTGGAATGAAATAGATTTCAGCATAATTAACTAAGTTTGTGATTATGGAAATGGTGGTATGATATAGAACAAAGATGTACACGAAATAGCAGAATTACCTTTTCCTTCTGATAAGGCAGGTCGTAGCAAGACCTTGGCAATGTCTGAGGTGCTGCATTACACTTTCTGAGAACAAAAGAAAATCTGTGAAAATACAAGGACACAGGTTACATTTTCTGTGTCTTAATCTAAAAATCATCAGAACATGATCAGCTGTCAAACATTTATTTAGTTTTTAACCACAAAAACAAATCACTGAACAAACTGCTGAAGAAATTCTTTGATTTATTAAGTGTTAAAGTAAGTCTTAAATGTAAAGTGGTAAAATGAGTATTAAATTCACCCAGCCATGTTATTCAATTACCACTCTGAAGTCAGTGATTTTGCAAAATGCAGATCTGATGACCATTAACATGGCGTCAACGCAATGATAATAAATAACAGAAAGAATTTTCATTGCACTCCAACTTTATGACATTTGGGGTGTAGTATGGCAGAAACAAATTATTATTGACTATAATTAAGTTTCTGTGGCAACATGAGAACAATCAAATAGATCACCAATTACAAACCTAATGGGCATTTTTTGTTCTTCATTAAACTACATCAGCACTAAAAGCTTTCTAACCTGCCAAATGCATCAAGTTTTATTTTAGGTCACAAATATCATTAAAACATTTAAGTTTGTAAGTAGGAACTTTTCAGAGGGATTACAAGAAGAATATGATCAAGGCAACGTATCACGTGCAAATATAAAGCAGGGTTGGGAATAAAGAAGGGTTGCAGAGAAAAAAGATATTGAATTAAAACTCAAGATATCATTTTCACTTTAAAAATAGCGTGCGAACCAAAGAAAGATTCACAATCAAATGCTTTATACGTTACTGTCTGGTAAAAGTATGAATGTTTGGAACAATAAACTGGGTTTACATAATGCAGCTCATAATCACATAATAACGTAAATGAAGCAACGCATTAATCGTTAACAAGTTTTAAACTAAACCCCAGATTAAACCTCAAAACATTAACCGCAAATATTTCCAGCTGTTATGATATACAGCTAGTTTTTGTTTTAAATTTAGAGATTGATTACAAGATCCTAATTGCAATAGAAACTTACAAATAAACATAAACACTACAGCTGATTTACGCAGCAGCAGCTCAGGAGGGTTTACATTATTAATAAGATAAACGTCTTACTGTCGCTACACTGCAGAGGATCTCGCAGAAGCTGCAAGCGCCGCGATCTCTGACTGTAAAACACGGTCGTGCGAGTGTGATGCGAGCGTTGCGTCATTTCTCACCGCTTATATTTCTCTGAGAACTTCACATCGCAGAACTTCACATTGCATGTATATATATATATATATATATATATATACATAAAATAATTATTTTTCCTCAATGATTCAAATGACATCCACATTTAACTTTTTAAGAAAAATTGACATTAAAACAATACAGAACTTCTCAGCAATTCTCTATGTGCACTGGTGTCTCTTACTTTTTTCAGTGCCCGACATATCAAACGGGAAACAGAAAGAACCAGGACCAGAGGTGAGTCAAACAACACGATAGTTTATTGAAGTTAGGGAAATGAGCAGGTTAATCAAATGGAGGGATGCTTATCTGAGGACGTGGGACGTGGAGAACAACAGGAACTAGGAGCGAAGGAGTTGAAGCAAACACAATGGAGTAGAGTCGAGGAATCGCATGGAGGGGTGTAATCTGTAGATCAGACGGGGACTGAGTGTGGGACGGAGGTATATGTAGGGAGTTTGGAATGGGATGCAGGTGGTGGTAATCAGAACTCGGGGGATGATGAACGAGTGGGCGGTGCTGCAGGAGGTGATACAGGTGACAGTGATCGAGGTGAATGCCTGACATTACCCCCTCCTCCAGGGGTGGCTCCCGACGCCCTAACACGACGTCGAGGACGGCCGCGACTGCGAGGGGCAGGGTGATCCGGGTGGTTGCGATGGAATTCCAGGAGTAACGCAGGATCAAGAATGTCATCCCGGGGCACCCACGATCGTTCATCCGGACCGTACCCCTCCCAGTCGATCAGGTACTCCAGGCGGCCACCTCGACGTCGGGAATCCAGGATCTCGTACACGGAAGGTTGTTCCAGGGTCTCTGGAGGAGGGAATTCAGCTTCAGCTCCGGGAGTGCCTGTGGCAGAGGGAGAGAAGGGCTTTAGGAGGGAAACATGGAAGGTGGGGTGAATGCGATACCTGGGTGGGAGCTGAAGCTCTGCCTCAGGATCTTGAAGGGACCAATGTAGCGGGGACTCAGCTTACGGCAGGGCAGTCGTAGGCGTATGTCATGGGTAGAGAGCCATACCTTATCCCCGGGCTGGTAATAAGGAGCGGTTCTTCTCCGGGCATCCGCGAAGCTCTTGTGTCTGCATACTGCCCTTTGCAGGTGATGATGGGCTGAGTCCCACACTCTCTCGCTCTCTCGAAACCAGTGGTCGACAGCTGGAACATGGGTGGGTTCCTCCGTCCAGGGAAACAGCGCGGGTTGGTAGCCGAGTACGCATTGAAAAGGTGTGAGGCCGGTGGATTCCTGGCGAAGGGAGTTTTGTGCGTACTCGGCCCATGGAAGGAACCTGCTCTAGCTGTGTTGGTCCTCGGAGCAGTATGAACGAAGGTACTGCTCCAGCTCTTGGATCTTCCTCTCAGTCTGGCCATTAGTCTGAGGATGATAACCAGAGGATAGATTAACTGAAACACCTAGTGGCCTGAAGAAGGCCTTCCATACGTACGAGATGAACTGGGGTCCCCGGTCCAATACAATCTCTTCAGGGATGCCGAAGTGACGGAAGATCTGCTGGAAGAGCAGTTCCGCTGTCTCCAAGGCAGTGGGAAACCCACTCAAAGGGACTAACTTGCACGCCTTCGAGAACCGGTCAACTACGACGAAGATGCACGTATTTCCCTCAGAGTTGGGCAGGTCTGTAACGAAGTCCACTCCGAGATGGGACCAGGGTCTCTGTGGGATGGGTAAGGGGACCAGTTTGCCTGTGCGTAGGTGACAAGGAGTGTTGGACCTGGCACAGACTGGGCAGCTTTGGACGTACCTCACGGTGTCACGGCGCATCCTAGGCCATCAGTATCGAAATTGCAGGAGTGAGAGGGTCCGTCTGCTGCCTGGGTGTCCAGAGCCCGGAGAGTTGTGAACTGTGCCCAGAAGGGGGAGGCGTTGGGAGCAGGGCACGTAGATCTTCCCTTCTAGGCACTCCGGTGGAGGTGGCTCCTGGAGGCTGGCCTGTTGAATCTGTTGATCCAACTCCCATAGGATGGGGCAGACTATCACTTCCGTAGGGAAGATTGGTTCAGGGGGCTGTCGTTGGCAAACTGGTTAGAGAGGGCATCGGCAGGGATATTCTTTGTTCCAGGTCGGTAAGTGATTTTGAAGTTCAACCGGGTGAAGAATATGGCCCAGCGGGCTTGGCGGGGGTTGAGACGTTTGGCTTTGCGGAGATACTGAAGGTTCTTATGGTCTGTAATGATGGTAAATGGATGAACTGCCCCCTCCAATCAGTGCTGCCATTCCTCCAGGGCCAATTTGATGGCTAGTAGTTCGCGGTTACCCATGTCATAATTTAGCTCCGCCGGAGACAGTTTACGCGAGTAGAAGGCGCAGGGATGGAAGAGGGACAACGTGCCGGCCGCTTGAGTGAGCACCGCTTCCACTCCTACGGAAGAGGCGTCGACCTCGACGGTAAAAGGCTTCTCGGGATCGGGGTGATGCAGTAAAGGAGCGGTGCTAAAAATTCTCTTGAGCTGGTGGAATGCTTCGAGGGCAGAGGGGTTCCATGTGAGCTGTTTTGGTTTACCCCTCAGGAGGGAGGTTAACGGGGCTGTTATTGAACTGTAATCCCGGATGAATCGACGGTAGAAATTGGAAAAACCTAGGAAGCATTGGAGTTCTTTCACGGACTTGGGTTGGGGCCAATTGTGAATTGCATTCACCTTGTTCTGGTCCATCTGCACACTCTCTGGTGTGATGATGTAACCCAGGAACTGGATGGAGGACCGATGGAACTCGCATTTCTCCAGTTTCAGATAGAAACTATTCTCTCTGAACTTCTGGAGGACGTGTCGGACGTGCTGGCGGTGTTCGGACAGATTCCGGGAGTAAATCAATATATCATCTATGTAGACCACTACAAAGTTCTAAGCCCCCTGCTGTACTCATTGTACACCTTTGACTGCGTGGCCACTTCCAGCTACACCAACATTGTGAAATTTGCAGATGATACTGTGGTGGTGGGCCTGATCTCCAATAACAACGAGACAGCCTACCTAGAGGAGATTAAAAACCTGGAGACATGGTGCCAGGTCAACAATCTCCTCCTGAACGTCAGCAAGACAAAGGAGCTGATAGTGGATTTTAGCACAAAGCAGGAGAGGAATTACCAGCCCCTCACCATCGATGGGACCCCAGTGGAGAGAGTGGACAGTTTCCAGTACCTAGGTGTTTACATCACGCAGGACCTGACATGGTCCTGTCACGTTAACACCCTGGTGAAGAAGGCCCGGCAGCGTCTTTATCATCTCACATGGCTAAAGGACTTTAAACTGCCCTCAAAGGTGCTAAAGACATTCTTCACATTCACCATTGAGAGCATCCTGACGGGAAACATCACAGCCTGGTTTGGTAACAGCCCCAAACAGGACAGGCAAGCTCTCCAGAGGGTGGTGCGATCATCAGAGCATACCATCAGCACCGAGCTTCCTGACCTGGAGACTATATACAGCAAGCAGTGCTGGACCAAAGCCAGGACGATTGTGAAGGACCTCAGCCATCCCAACAATGGACTCTTCTCTCTGTTGCGGTCAGGGAAACGTTTCCCTGAAGGCGAACACAGAGAGAATGAGGAGGAGTTTCTTCCCGCAGGCCATTCGGGCCCTGAACCAGAACAGCTAGGATCTGGACTTTCTGGACGTATCCCCACACGACATAACACTCTAAATCAGCTGACTTGTATTAATCGTTTGTAAACCTTGCACTCTATACATTTATATTTATCGACATATTACATTGTAAATACTGTACACTTTAAATTTTTACTTAAATCTTTACTTTAAATCTTTGAATTTTTAAACTTTAAATTTTTCACTTTTAATTTTGACTTTTCTTTCTGTAAGACAGTCGTAAAGGCATTTCACTACATGTCGTACTGTGTATTAATTTGGATGTGACAAATAAAATTTGAATGTGTCCTTAATAACAGGCATATATAAAATTGCTAGATAGATTGTCCTCTGAATTGAACACCAAATCTTTGGTCAGATCCAATCTCAGTTGTTTCCTGTGATATGGAGATCTTCTGTACGAATGGAAGACCGTCGGCTATGAAAAGCACACAAACAGGATACGTAGCATTATGGCTGGCTCATTTTGGCAGCTTCAGCTTTTATAAGAGAAATTAACTCCTTATTGATGAGGAACGCAAAGCGAAGACCTGCAATCTGGACAAGACAAACACAGAGATGCACTTTGCATGCTCGCATGCACCACAATGTAAATATTCAACTGTAAAGAACCTTTATAAAGTAATATTATTGCTTAGAATTATGTTAAGTTCTGAACGGTCAGTGGATAGTGGATTCTGTAAATGTTTTTTATTAAAACACAGATATGATCATTCCTGGAAAGAAATGGTATCTGCAAGAATTTCCAGTCAGAATTTCAGAGCATATCATAGTACAGAGACTGCTCTCAACAAAGCTCTGTTTGAGGTCTCATCAAAATTGCGATTTGTGATTTATAATGCGATTTACTACTATTTTATAAAAAAGCTACAGGTTTGATGTAGTGGTTTTAACAGCACCAAAGAAAGACCACGCATAATCACAAAGTATGCTACACTGTGCTACTGTTTATTTAAAACCTCTTAAACATTGTTGCCATTTTTTTAAAATAAAGTTGTCAGTTGTCATGATAAATTAAGAAAATAACTACAGTATCTTAAATAAAATAAAATAAATTTTTTTAATTTTGTTTAAAATTAACAGTTATATATAAAATCTTAAACTGTTAATAATCCAAACACACTGTAAACAATTTTACATCAGTAAAACACTGATGATAACCTACAAGGTTATGAAAGTGCAAAGAACATGAATAATTCCTCGTAAGTGCCATTTTCTTACCTTTTTTGCAGCTTCTTCCATCTCTGTCATCATTCTTTCTTTGATGGTCGGGATGTTGTCTTGACTAATGTAATTCGTTTTGAAGCGGGGATCCAAGAATAATGTTACATCCAGAAGGTCTTGAGTGGCTGGGTCATCGTATTTAAGGACTCTTTGATTGCCCTTTTCAGATTAGTGTCGTCCTGATCTTCAGCGAGTGTCTTCGTCCTCAAAAGGTGAAAAACTGGCTTAAGATAGTAGAACATAATCCTCTCTCGAAAAACACATCTGTTGTGGATGCAGAGCTTTGTGGATGTATTTTAACACCTCTATGTCTTGCCATGTCAGCGTTAGATGTTGTGTTTTCTTGTCTGCAGACAGCACATGATTCAGAGCTTTACACTGCTTCAGAACCCCTGCAATCATTTTTCCTTTGTTTCCCCATCTTGTTGGGCACTCTGTAATTAATGAGTGCTCTGGCAGATTCAGTTCAGAGTCAGTGCGATTCTTTTTTTCCAGGTGTAGGAGAATTGACTGACCAGCTTCTTGCAAACGCCTACTGCTCGCTGCATCGTCACCTTTCAGTGCGTTTTCTGAATATATACCATTATAAAAAGCTTAAAATTTAATTATCCAGTTAGCATTAGTTAATATCTTGTGAATGAGCCTACAATGAACAGCATTGTTTTTAAGAGTACTTAAGTTCATTTTAGTTTATATACACATACTTCTTTAGTTTATAAACACATAACTCCTTATTAATAATTTATATTTGCTCGTATTAGGTTTTTTATAACTAACAGAAATGTTAAACATGTATAAGTTTTTGCAGTGAATTCTATTATTAACAAAGCTCAACCAATGCTGTAAAATTATTTATCATTATTACAATATGATTATGTATTGTATATGAATAATTACAAATTATGAAGTGTATATTATGAACACGTACCGATAGCAAGATGGAGTCTGTGACCGAAACATTGCAGCCTGGTCCATCCATTTATTTCCACTGCCCTTATTATGTTGGCTGCATTGTCAGTTGTGATGCACACCTGGCCTTCTTTGTTCAGACCCCAGCCAGCAAGAGCTTCTTTTTATAGCAGAAGCGATGTTTTCTCCGGTATGGTCAGTGGGAAAGTACAACGTTTGTAAACAACGACTCTTTAATTCAAAATCCTCACATATGAAATGAACAGTGAGACTTTGATATGGTTCGGTCGTCCTGCTCGACCACATGTCAGTTGTCGTCACGTAATATTTCACCTCTTTTAGCTCAGCTTCGACCTTCTTCCTGCACTTAGAGTACAGGTTTTGGATGGCTTGAGTGAAGAACGTCTGAGAAGGAATGCAATATCTCTTATCGAGCGTTAGGATATGATTCTTAAAACCATCTTTTGTGACTGTTAATTGGCACCATATCTTTAGCCACATAACTTGCTATGGCGTCTGTTATTTCATCGTACCTTTGTGAAGATTTGTCATAGGTGTGCAACTTTCTAACGCTTGAGCAATTGAAGTTTGCTTGGATGTCAGTCGTGGTGGTTGTGATAAAGTGTTTTCATTGGTGGGCCTTTTGGCCAAGCTTATTTATCATAGAGTTGCCTGTGATGCTTCTGCAGGTGCTGATACAGGTTGGTTGTGTTGCCTCACGAGGTCGACACAAACGTTCAGCACATTTTACGAAGTACTTGTCTTTGAAGTACATCAGAACGTCGAAATCCAAAATTATTCTAAACATATGCAGTGCTTTTTTGTTTAGGTACCAAATCGTATGCAGGACTTTGCTCTTTTGCAGACACACTTTGTTGGGAAGTTGAGCCGCAGCTTTCGCTCATCTTTTCCAAATGCTGTTAACGTTATTTGCTTGTTCAGTCAGTACATCCAGTGTTAAAATGCCCCCTATTGGTTAAACTCGTAACGTAACGTAATATACGCATGAAGACGTAATATGCACATAAAGCGAACTGTCAAAAACTATGTATATGCTTGTTATATATTTGTTATATATATATTTTATAAAATGGTTGTATATGCCATATTTGATAGTCCATCTAAATAATCGCAGCTCTTGCGATTTAAAAATCGCACACTTTGAAATCGCGATTTTGGTTTACAAACGAACAATCTCTCTGAACTGCTTCTCTCTTCTAGTGTTACTCGACCTTATTGCAGCCTATGACACTGTTGACCACAGCATTCCTCTAAATAGGCTTGAAAATTATGTTGGCATAAATGCAACTGCACTGGCATGGTTTAAATTATATTTATCTGACTGATTCCAGTTTGTTGCTGTGAGTTAAAAGGTGTCATATCGATCAATTCAGCATTGAAGTATCAATCGCAGTTCAGTATGGATTACCACAGGGCTCAGTGCTTGGGCCTCCAGTACATGCTACCTCTGGAAACAATTAAGAGACATGGAGTTAGTTTTCATTGTTATGATAATGATACTCAGCTGTACATTTCTTCTAGGCCCAAAGAGATGCATAAATTCACCAAACTAACAGAATGCATAGTCAATGTCAAAACTTGGATGACTAGCAACATTCTACTCTTAACCCTTTAAAACCGCACGTATCATATTTGATACACGAGTTTCTAAGACATATATTGACTCAATGAGAGCAATACTTTCTTTGAAAACCTATTGTATCTATTTTGATACGTGTATTCTGCCACCTTGTGGAATTTCACTGTACTGCAGGCAGGAAATAAAGGATCATTACAAGTTGAAACAATGCATAATTACTTAATGATTTAATCGTTAAATTACAATTAAATCATGTTAGAATTTGTGTATCAAATTTGATACTGCAGGGATTAATGGTGCTTTATGTCTAAACCGTTATGTCACATTGTTGTAATGTAATCTACTTTATGACTACCACAATGCAAACACACACAATATTGGGATGATGAATGACTGAAATGCCATATTAAAATATAAATTAAATTTGAAACTGCAGGTATATAAGGTGCTTTATCCCTGAACAGTCGTGTCACATTTTTGTAATGTAATCTACAATATGCTTACCACAAATACATTTATG
>JAZGTJ010009429.1:0-19406 GCA_036877575.1 Botia almorhae
ACCACATAATTTAAATTAGAATAAAATAGAATAAAAAATAGATTGAATGTTATTGTTATGAGGATAAATAATCTGTACTGAGGAATGTACTTTTATTAACAGACACTTATTCCTGTTGTTTGTAATCTGTGTATTGCTATAACTAACACTGCACATATGTAACTGAATTAGTGTAATGTTTGTTATAGTTTTTTGTCTTATAGTTATAGTTTTTTTAATAAAGTACAGGACCAGTGAATGTGTGGATGAGTGTGGAAATGTCAGAGGAGTGTTGGTTTCTGTGGAGACACTGTGTATCTTGATCGTGTGTGTGGCACTAACTTGGAGTCAAGCAGATTGTGGAGAGAACTGATTCCACTTGCCGTGATTCATTTGCTCAGAATGTGTGTTTGCTCTGAGTGCGTCTCTCTGTGTCCATGCAGTGTGTGCTGGTGCACCTCCACTGGAAACCTTGTTTTACCCACAAACCCCCTCTTCCATGAGAGCTAGAAAGGACCAATCACTAGTCATGAAAAAGCACAGCTGGGACTTCTTCATGTACAGTTCAGAAAACCTGTTTGAAACGTTTGTTGCAATTTAGTTTGGTGATGCTAGTGGTGCATAAATGACACATCTTTGAAAACGCTCAGTCTTGCTTTTTAGATTGGAGGATGGATTGTGTGTGAACTGATCTTCAGGCAACAGAATAACTGATGTCATTTTCACTCAAGGGTTCTAGAATCTAGAACAGGTGGAAAATGCAGCGATTGAAATTCACATCACGAGTGTTCTCGATCAGTAAAGCATGCTTGACTGCACACAATATAACATTTGTAGCAAGAGACAGAATTCTGGATCAACACTCACACACTATTCTATGAGTATGTTACTGTGGGAGTGTGTTCTCTCTCTCTCTTTCTGTCTCTCTCTCTGTCTCTCTCTGTCTGGATCTATTTTTAGCTCCAGCTGTACAAGCCCACAGTCACCCTCAGTTGCTTATCCAATAAGACCAAATCGGTTTTCCACTAATTTCAAACATGTCCTCATACAGACTGTATCATCTCACAGGCCTGTTCAGAAATAAAAACTAAAGGGCAGAAAGATATTTTCATTATGTGGATTGTGTCTACAGTGTCGTAAGAGCTGTATGTGCATATATGAAACCACTGTGTGTGTGTGTGTGTGGGGTTTCTTTTTCAGTAGTACAGTATGCGTGCTAGGGTCTGTTTGCAGGTGTATTACTCCCATTGTAGTGGCAACCCTTACAAAATACCATGATCCATTCATTCAGTGCTGTGTCACTGAATCAGAGTGTCGCGGTTGTACCAGCTGACCACAGCACACAGGATGTGAAGCATGTTTTGTACAGCAGTGATTGGACCTTTCAGTTTTAGTTAGTGTGGCTAACGCTGCTGTTTTTTGTGTTGTCTTGAAAGCATTAACATACCTCTCTGTCCTTACAGTGGCGTGTTGCAATGCATGCTGGAACATACATGTGCATGAACATAATACATGTGATGATGATCAGAGGAAGACATGTGAAGATCATGAAAGATAGAATGATTGATGTCAAAATCTGATTCTGTTATTTTATCACAACACTCCCCGTAACACACACACACACATACACATAAGAGACTAGAGATTGTATTGTGTCAATCAATGTCCTCACAAAGATAGCTGTACAAATGTGTGTGTTTGTTTGTGTGTGTGTGTTTGTGTGTGTGTGTTGGACTCAATCTGCTGTGTAGGCAGGAGATTCCAGAGGCGTTATTGAGATTCATTTAGATTATGAGACATTATCCTCTTTCTTTCCTCCATCATTGTGTTGTTCTATCTTTACCTCAGGCTCTGCAGGAGACACACAAACACAAAGCAGATTCTCTCTGTCTTACATGCCTTTAAAACCTTAATATCACACGCGCCCGCATCTTTCTTCAATGCAAATGACTTCATATGCCTTCAGAGGACACGGTCGGATCACACAGCAGTGAAAAGATTCTTTTAATGAGCTGTTTTAGTGCTAAAAACATCTCGTGAGATAAGGAGGAAGCCTGGAACTCATTTACACAGAAAACATGAGTGTGATTCAGTACAAGCTGAGAATGAATTCACCTGCAGATTTAATTACAGGCCATTTACATAAAGACTGTGATGTTTTTCAGGTAATGGAGGGCAGAACATGATATGATCATTTTTATATCAGAAGAAAATGAATGAGTCACCAACTTCATTCTGAAAGACTTCTAATAAAACTGAGCTGAACTGTAAATGAAACCAGCGTGTAAGGTTTGATCTCTGTACATGTTTGCATACTGAACACAAGTTTAAAAATCTATGCATGTCGTTTAATTAGTAGGAAAGATTAGCTCCCACAAAAACAAAATCTGTCAGTGTTACTAGGGTAACACTAGTAGTAGGGTAAATGATGTCAGACTTTTCATTTTCAGGTGAACTGTCACTTTAAGGATTAAAGTATAAATTAGTCATAGATTGACTTCCTAAAGTGTTTACACTGTTGATCTGTGTTTGATGTAGATGACATGTGACTAGTGCTGCAGGAAAATGATGTCATGGCTTGTGGGCAGTGCTGATTGGCTGATGCTACAACAACAGCGCACAGTCTCGAGACCTTCACTAGTCCTACACTGTCCTTATCTGTGATGTCAGAGGTAGTTCCCCAGTAATTAAATGACTAATTAAATAATAAAGCGATTGAGGAATTATTAGTTCACAAATGAATGTCTCTGGAGAAGGCTCAGGGTGATGGAGATCAGACTGGTGGAAGTTCATGTCATGTATAGACACGGAAAAACATTTTACAACATGTTCTCTCTCCAGATACTGATCCCTCGAGCACCCCCTCTCTCACCCAAACACCCTCTCAAACACCCTCTCTCGTCCAAACACCCTCTCTCACCCAAACACCCTCTCTCGTCCAAACACCCTCTCAAACACCCTCTCTCGTCCAAACACCCTCTCTCGCCCAAACACCCTCTCTCACCCAAACACCCTCTCTCGCCCAAACACCCTCTCAAACACCCTCTCTCACCCAAACACCCTCTCTCGCCCAAACATAGAAGTACATAATATTAATACAACTTTCACATTTAAACTGACACAGGGTGAAAAAACACAGTTCTGTTCTTTAATACTCACTCTTAACTCCTAACACTGTTCTTTGAAACACTCACTCTGTTGTCCTCTTGTCTCCTCTTTTATTGATCTCTGTTACACACACACTCTTATGTTCTTCTCCTCCTCTCCTCCTTTCTTCCCCCCTTCATTGAGAAGTCCTGCAGGAAGCAGAAGAGGAAGTTTCAATCCATGAAGTTAATGTCTCTCTCTCTCTCTCTCTCTCCTCTTCACTCTTCCTCCTCCACTCCTCTATAATGCCCTTCTTCCTGTGAGTCAGCAGATCTGTGAATGTTTGGCTGTCTTCCTCTGTTAGTGCATTCATTTTACCCTGTGTGTGTGTGTGTTCACTGACAACTTGTTCCTTTGTGTTGAATAATGAGAAATTGTAGCAAGTGTTGATGATGTAATTTCCTGTTGAGGCTTGTATTTATTTGTTTAGATTTGTTTAGACAATTATACCAGAAGCATTCCCACAGACTGACTGATGAACGCCTGCTTGTTTAATTATGAATTTAATTGATGTCTCTGTGATTGTTTGTCTCTTTTAGAGCATGTTGTACAGTGATATGAACCTCAGTGTGAGTGACACAAAATCAGAATCAGAACAACAGTCTTAAAGGCGCAGTAGCGACACCAGCTGTGTTTAATTCTATCACAGCTGCTGTTGGTGTGTGAATCCCTGCTGTAACTTCTAACATTATATCTGGGGATACGAGTGTAGAATCTTTTAATTCGATAATTACAGATGTGGGGTAGACAGTTTCTAAGAGGTTAGCAGTAGCAAGAAGAACTTTGAACTTTCCTAGAACATTAAAAAATGTATAAATGAACATAAATGTTAGGAAAACATTCTAACAGCCTAAAACTGTAGCTGGGATGCTCCTGCATCTTCCACAGAAGAATGTGTAAAAAATCATCCACAGCCTGTTACTGTAACATGTTTATTCAGCACATCACTGTGAGTCAATCTTTCTCTGAACATTTTCTGTGACTGCTTCATCCTCTTTTTTTCCTTAGCGTACCTCCAGCATCTCACGAGCAGCTCTCAGTAACCTTGTTCTCTCCTCCAGGAGTGATTTACAGAGGAAACACGACAGTTAAAGGGCTTATGAACTAACAAGGAGGTGAAAGCAGGCACTCCATCTGAATTGCTTGTTCTGTTGTGGTCAAAAACCTGTGTGCGCGGATGATCAGAATCAGCATGATCTCATACAGTCACATGACCACACCATTCTCGCAGTCAGCAAAGCAGATGTGTGTGTTGCAGAGATTGTGTGTTGATGAGTGTATGTGTGTTATGTGATTTATTTAGTTAAGATGCAGTAATTTAGTTGTTTTAATTATTTGTGACAGTTCATGCACAGTTTCAAACGGTGCTGTGTACAGTTTAGAACATGCGTCTGTTTGCATGCATGGGGTGTATGTGTGTGTGTTTTGGGACTGTTTGTGTGTATGACATCTGTGGGTAAATTGTTTTTGGCAGGACAGCGCTGTTTAAAATAGAACTGCTTTTGCTGTTAGATGCAATAATTTGATCACCTGTCTTTTTCGGAAACAGAGTGTGCTCTGGCTAACTCTCTCTCTCATGCGTGATCTGTCAAATCTATTTTAATATTAGTGGGCGATGTTTCTAAAGCAAAATTTATATAAAAGCTTTTTGCTTTTATTTAGTGTGTGTTTGTTTTGTCTTAGCTTTGTGTTGGTTAAGGGTTGGTTTGTAGTCATTGTCTGTAGTCATCAGCTTTACATGGAGTTTAGCTTTACAACTAGATGAGTATATAGTGTTAGCTGTGTGCGTGTGTGTGTTCAGATCTTTCTCACAGCGTATGTTAGACTTGAGAGCTTTGTTCATTCTCTCTCACTCATTAATGTATATTTAACATGGAACCTTTATAATCTTTAGAGTTTTATATTGTTGTTTGAGGGCTTCAGACGTTTGTGACGTGACTTGGTTTTATTACTGTAACTGTACATTTAGTTGAAATTACGCTGATTGACTGTTACAGCTGCTTCTGTGTTGCTGTTTTTTTAATGACATCACAAAAGTCATAAAATTCAGAAATTATAAGTGTGACAAAGTCCAGAAGAGTTTTTACTGCTCAGGAACGTGTAATAAGGATAATTGTGACGTAATGTGAGCGCTTCTGAAGGAAGAAAGACATCAGTTATGTTCAGAAGAGCAGTCCACTTAGATATTATAAATGTAGTATGCAGTATGCATTCTATGTATTTTATGCATGCATGGAACACCACATTATGTGCTACCACAAATGTGAATTACCACATTTGCAAAAATATGCAGAATTTAACCAGTATCCCATAATGCAATGCGGCCAGCCATCCACTCTCAGTGTTCATATGAATCTGAGGTAATATTGTGACTTTTTACCATCTCTTGAATCTTTGTTTGATTAGACTGCCAGAAGGTTTTTACACAAATTTGATTAGAATGCAAAACATTTTTATTACTAAGCTGATAAACGGACTGAGGTTTTTTGCTAAATACAGTGTGCATACTACATTTTGAATACACAACATTTAACATACTATTTTGAATAAATAGTGTGCACTATATAATGCATACTGCACAGTATGCAGCTGTCAGTGTGTTTGGAGTATTCTATAATAAACACAGGCATGGCTTGCAGAAGACTGTTTAGAGATGTCAAGCTCTGCTAGAGAAAGTCTGACAGTGTTTCTGTGTTCCTGTGAAAACATTTTCTATATCTGGATTATTTCACACAGAGACAGCAGAAGTCAGGGCATTGCATTGTGGGTAACTGCAGAAAAAGCATGCTTGACAAAGATCTGTGTGATGGAAACGTTTTTTAACCGTTTGTATGCACATCCTAAATGCGTCATGTTCTTACCTGAGACCTGACACAGAGAGATGGGCTTTTATCAGCCAATATGTGTAAAATGAAGGAAAGTTTCTAATCCGCAGTTCAGCACATGCTGATTTTGCAGTAGGTTGTGTTCCTGGGTCAACATCTGTAATTGGTTCTGGAACATAAATCCTGTTATAAAAATAAAGTCTTAACCTCATCTTTAATCCGAACCCTGAGCCATTTATTTCTGAAAGTGTGAGGAGTTCTCAACAGATGTGACTTTACTGAACCCTTTACATCTGAGTCCCCTGCTGGATTTTCCCGCAGGGGAAGACGACCCGAGCTGGGCCAGAGTGTGTAATTGCTCCCAGAGCAGAAACTTCTCTGTGCTTAGATGGCTTTCTTCTCCTGCGGCCCAGCTCAGCTCTGTTTCTGAGCATTCTGTGGGTCTGATCATGGCCTGTAACCTTGAATATAAGCTGCCTGGAGGACGAGCAGCACTGAGGTCGAGCAGGAGTTGTGTACAGATGGCTTTTGTGTGTCTGTGCTGATGAGTGATGTAATAGCACATGACAGCTAAGCAATATCATTGATGTGTGTAAATAACCTTTGAACGTTCAGAGTGGGAACGATTGTGTGTGTGTGTGTGTGTGTGTGTGTGTGTGTGAGACAGAACTGAAAGCTCCTCTGTGCTTGATGCATCTTTGTTTGCACTATTTTAAAAAACACATTTCCATTGATGATGAATATTAATTCTTTTAACATTCTCCTGGTAAAAGCACACAGTCAACACACTGGATTTTGATGTCATTTCCAGCTGGGCATGTTAGTTGTTGTGTAATTCAGATCCTATGGACAGCTCTGCTCTGTTCTTCAGGTTTCACATTTCTGTTCCTCTCTTCACTTGAGCATCATTTCAGTTCACTATTATTCATTTCCATTCAGTTCACTTACTCTACACTCACTTTTTTTTAAAATACTCATAAAGAAAAGACATCTATTGATAAGTAATGTTCTAGATTAGCGTCTTAGAATCTTTAGCTGGTGATGATCTAGAACCTGTGTGGTGTGGTAGAGTTATGCCATCAAAACATCAGATCTCCACCATTACAGAGCGCCGTGTGTTAGTGTGTAGATCTCCACCATTACAGAGCGCCGTGTGTTAATGTGTAGATCTCCAACATTACAGAGCGCCGTGTGTTAGTGTGTAGATCTCCACCATTACAGAGCGCCGTGTGTTAGTGTGTAGATCTCCACCATTACAGAGCGCCGTGTGTTAGTGTGTAGATCTCCACCATTACAGAGCACCGTGTGTTAGTGTGTAGATGTCCACCATTACAGAGCGCCGTGTGTTAGTGTGTAGATCTCCACCATTACAGAGCGCCGTGTGTTAATGTGTAGATCTCCACCATTACAGAGCGCCGTGTGTTAATGTGTAGATCTCCACCAAGTAGAGATGTTATTTAATGACGTTTATGTATATGATAAAAAAAAGATAATAGTTTTAAAACATATTTTTAAAGTTCCCACAAAAATACACAGCAGTTTGGGCTGTAATGCTTTTGTGAATCATTACACACAGTCATATATAAATAAAGGTTCTACACAGCGATTCCATAAAATAACCATTTTGGTTCACCAAAGAACCTTTCAGTTAAAAGTTCTTAGATGAACTATTTTTCTTACCTTTTTGAAGTCTAAAGACCTTTTTGTGAACCTCAAAGGTTCACAAAAGGTTCTTTATGGAACCACACAGCTTGACAAAAAAACCTTTTAGGAACCCTTATTTTTAAAATGTGAGAAACGATGACAGATTTTAAAAAAAATTTTTTAAATACTGAGCTTTCTCTAGAACTCTTTAAAATTAAACCAAAGGGCAGATTATGCTCTGAGCTTCTGTGTTACATTATCAACTGCTCCACAGTTTATGCAAATGTATTCAGTCTGTTTTATTTTCAGATTAAAATCATAAATAAAGCCAATTGTGTCTTAGTGCACTTTGACCTCCTGACCTTTTGACTCAAGATATTTTTCTCTCCAATATAAATCAGGCCAGCTGTGTGTGCGAACATGAAAACTACATACCCCTCATTTCCAATATGTGCCTGTGTTTGTGCACATGAGGTCAAAAGAGCAACTCCGACACACTGAGTACCGGCAGAGAGGAACAGAACTATCTCTCTCTGGTGCTGCTTGCAAATGGAATGGTTCTGGCTTAACTTCTATAACTAGAATCTATAACGACACGCTCCAGTGGGCGGCCGGCCTTCAGGCACAACCAACAGATCAATCCTGACAAGTCTGAAAGATCAGTGAAAGCTGCTTAAGTTCACACAAGTGCCCTGCAGGGGCCGGTCGTGGTGTGTTGCAGAATGAATGCGTGTGTTTGTGGGTGTCGAGCACTGCGGCGTGGGCGGGCCGGTGGGCGGCTGCGTTCAGAGAGTTCTGAAGAGGCTACATGTCAACACGATACCTTCTCATTAAATGTGTTGCTATTTCTGTAGGGGATATAAACTACAAACTGTTCTCTTTACTTAGTTGGATGGTTCCATTAATTTGCAGATTACAACATACTACTACTAAACAGAGGTTTTACATTTATTGTTTTTGGTATACCACACATAAGTCGATTTCAGGCAGAGAGCCCTTCAAAAATCTGTAATCCAGTGACATTTTTCACCAGTTATATGTTTGATAAAACATGACTTCTGAATAGCTGTCAACATGCTTTCATCCCTGTTGTAACTAGTTAGCCAGTTCTCCACCATCTGGCCCGTCTTTTTCAGCCAATCACAAAGCCTGTCAGTCATTTTGCTGGTCCAGGTTTGCTAACATCATTAGCAGCCAGTGAAGTTGACTGAAGTTTGCAAAACAACTCAAAATGCTGTTTTGGGCTGGAAATCCCTCACAGACAGACACTAATGTATAATTCAGCAACTGTGTGGAAACCCCCCGTAGCAAAACCACATACAGCAGTGCTGCTGTTTGAGTGACATCACTAATGAAAGAGAGGAGATGAATTTCTTGTCTTGTCGTGAGGTGAGATCTGATACATTCTTACTTTAGTCTTGACACTTCTTACTCATCAGAAGAGATTGTATTAGAAACTCACGCTGGCTTCAGTGAGTCAGCAAGTGTAGTCTTTTTACTTCCAGATAAAGTCTAATTAAGCTAAAAGCTTTACTGGCTTCAACAGTCTTTCATTCTTTTCTAAATCTGTAACGCCCACATGTCCCCTCGCGCCCCATCAGAAGCTGGCTGTGAGGGAGGGAGTCTGGCACTCACTGGACACCTCCTCAAATCTCTGAGCCCAGAATAAGATCCCACAGATACCTGCTTTCACCTATAACTCACTGCCTGTTTTGGCGAGCTGGTGCGTGACTCAGCTCACATTTTCTGCTTGAGTGTGTTCATAAGTAAAGCCAAGATTTGGGGAACTTACACTTCTTGGAAGTTGATGGATTGGGTTCTTGGAATCTGGTGAAAATGGCAGAAGTTGAAGATGTTGGCTGGTCACCAGAAAACGACTTCATCAGCGGGAGACAATTCTGCTGCTAATTTTTGCCAAATGTCTTGTGTTCTGTGTGCTTCTTTACTCCTTCTGTCTTAATCTGTCTCTTTACTCCTTCTGTCTTAATCTGTCTCTTTACTCCTTCTGTCTTAATCTGTCTCTTTACTCCTTTTGTCTTAATAATAATAATAATTATTAATATTATGAAACCATGAAATAAATTATTTTAATATTTTAATTAGGTATATTTTCTTTAATGATTTCATTTCATTGTAGTTTAATACTTATACTATTATGAATAATAACAAGAACAGTTTTTAACAATAATAATTTTTATTTAGTGGCTTTTAATGAACTCAGGTTTGCTTACAGGTTTGACCCTATATGTAGTGCTGAGTTATTTAAAAGAATACAGTTCTTCGGTTCTTCAGTGGCATCAGGTTTTGGAAAAAGCTGCTGGTGTTCTCAGTGTTTCTCTGATCTCAGTACGTTTCTCTCTCTGCTCTGCAGGTTACGGTCATGCGGCTCCAGGCACAGACGCAGGAAAGGCTTTCTGCATGTTTTATGCGGTTCTGGGGATCCCGCTGACATTGGTGATGTTCCAGAGTCTCGGAGAACGGATGAACACCTTTGTGAAGTACCTGCTGAAGCGCATCAAGAAGTGCTGCGGGATGCGCATCACCGAGGTGTCCATGGAGAACATGGTGACCGTGGGCTTCTTCTCCTGCATAGGGACGCTCTGCATCGGAGCGGTTGCTTTCTCCCACTATGAAGACTGGAGCTTTTTTCAGTCTTATTACTATTGTTTCATAACACTCACCACCATTGGCTTCGGGGACTTTGTAGCCCTACAGAAGAACCGAGCTCTGCAGAGGAAGCCGCTCTATGTGGCCTTCAGCTTCATGTACATCCTGGTGGGGCTGACAGTGATCGGTGCCTTCCTCAACCTGGTGGTGCTGCGTTTCCTGACCATGAACAGCGAGGACGAGCGGCGCGACGCGGAGGAGAGAGCGTCCCTCGCAGGGAACCGCAGTAGCCTGATCATCCACATCCAGGAGGACACACTTCAGAGGAGTCAGAGGAGACGGGAGCAGCAGCGCTACAGGTCTGGGGTCACCGATCTCCAGTCCGTTTGCTCTTGCATGCGCTACCACTCGCATGAGTTCGGGAGCTCAGTCGGTCTCAGCTTGGGCGTGGGAACTTTTCAGCACCAAAACTCTTTCGGCTCCCAGCTGAGCCCCTATCAGTACTACCACTCCACAGTGTCTTACCGCATCGAGGAGATCTCTCCCAGCACGCTGAAGAACAGCTTCCTCCCCTCACCCATCAGCTCCGTCTCACCCGGGCTGCACAGCTCCACAGAGAACCTGCGACTAATGAGGCGACGTAAGTCCATCTGAGGCTGGAGGCTGGAGGTTGAAGGCTGGAGGCTGGAGGTTGAAGGCTGGAGGCTGGAGGTTTGATTTCCTCCAAGACGTAGTAAATTTACAGTAATCACTGAACGTGCATATCCAACACTGCTGCTCCACCAAACACCATTCCTGCACTCTGTCTTTCTATCCTGCTTCTCTTAAGACATTGCAGAAACACAGAAGTGATGTCACACAAGCAGGACATTTGATTGGCTGATGGATATACAGTGGAATGTGTGACTTGTGTGAGATCCTGGTTAAGAAGTATGAAGCATGGATATCTATTTTTGGAGAAAACATCTCGCCTTCTTGAGCAGCAGCCAAAACATTTGGGTTTGGATATAATGATATATCAGACACTTGATGTAGACTTGAGTTTTTAATAATATAGAGGGATATATATATTAAGGGGCGTGTGAGGTGAGCAGCCTCTGGTTCTACGTGTCACATCACTGAAGGAGGCATAAACTGCTTTGAAACGGACATCACAGTATCAGGTATTGTTTTCTATAAGCAATTCTCTTGAAGAAAATAAGATATGAATTCATATCATGCCAAAATATTGTTGCCAGCCTTCGCATGTGCATTTGTTGTTGTTTGATGTGTCATCGATTGTTACTTTTGTTTTTACGTTTGATTGAAATGGGATGTTTGTGTAAGTGATATGTGTATGTAGAGACAGTCTAAGTGCAGACGAGAGCAAACATTCGTCACAGAAGAAGATTTGCATGTGCTTTATTCAAACTGATGCATATACTGTCCTAAAGGAAATGAAGTGATGACTAGCTTAGCCCATTTATAAAGCCAATAATCCTTTAAAGTATTTTTGTGAATTTTTGCCTCTGAAATGTCCACAAATGAAACCTACATACAACACCTGATCTTAAGGGCCTTCAGTAACCAATCACAAATGGAAATATAATGACATCACAGATGATTGTTAATTATAGGAACAGCACGCTGAATCAAATGTATAATGTATGTGAACCGTAGCTTTTCCATTAATCATCATAACCATTACATTTACTTGAATGAAAATGCTTTAAACGCATCAATAAAGAAGTTATGTGTCTATTTCACACACTGAAGGTATCTTTAGAAGATGCTCTGAATACTTTACTGCTGTAAAAGTTATCTGATATTGACTGAAAACTGCAGGCGGCTTCTTTCAGGTTGAAGGTGTGAATATAATCCGGTTTTGTTTAATGCATGTAACAGTATTTTTCTCCACCTGCCAAACTGCATCTTTCATTTCAGTATAATAACAATCATGGCACTTTAATCTGAAAGCTTTTAACTGTTTTAGCAGATCTTAACTGTTATTAGAAGGTAAAATCTGTGTTACAGTTACTGTACGATCATTCAATAACAAGAGGTGAAGATACTGTAAGAGCACATTCTGCTTTTGAACAAGTAATAGCTCCAAATTGTCAACAAATAATTTTCTTTGATCCATCTTCCGTTTCATTGTACCAATTTGTGAAAGATTTAATTGGAGATTTGGGCTCTAATTTGATCTCTGTGGATAAAATATTGGAAACCGTCTGTGTGGAAAGTATTTCATAGATGAGGTTGTGACAGGGTGAGATTAGTGAGGTTGTGACAGGGTGAGATTAGTGAGATTAGTGGGGTTGTGACAGGGTGAGATTAGTGAGATTAGTGAGGTTGTGACAGGGTGAGATTAGTGAGATTAGTGAGGTTGTGGCAGGGTAAGATTAGTGAGATTAGTGAGGTTGTGACAGGGTGAGATTAGTGAGGTTGTGACAGGGTGAGATTAGTGAGGTTGTGACAGGGTGAGATTAGGGAGGTTGTGGCAGGGTGAGGTTAGTGAGGTTGTGACAGGGTGAGATTAGTGAGGTTGTGNGGGTGAGATTAGTGAGATTAGTGAGGTTGTGACAGGGTGAGATTAGTGAGATTAGTGAGGTTATGGCAGGGTAAGATTAGTGAGATTAGTGAGGTTGTGACAGGGTGAGATTAGTGAGGTTGTGGCAGGGTGAGATTAGTGAGGTTGTGACAGGGTGAGATTAGTGAGGTTGTGGCAGGGTGAGGTTAGTGAGGTTGTGACAGGGTGAGATTAGTGAGGTTGTGACAGGGTGAGGTTAGTGAGGTATGAAATGATTTGACAGGGTCTTTCAGAATTACAGTGATTCTAACACCAGTCATCTCCATAACTGACATTCTCAATTTCACAGCATGTGTTTCTGCCCTCATGTAAATTAATGTAAATCGACACTATTTTATTATATTGTACAGTGCATACATTGTAAGCAGTTATATGTTTATAAGCTTACAAAGGCATATTTTAAACTCATTTTACAGCATTGAGTTTACTGTATATGCCTTCAAAGGGTGTATCTTTGATAGGAGTTAATATTTCACTGAGGCACGTACTTAAATTCACATTCAAATTTTAAGCACGATTCATGCTGTCACATGAAAAAACGTTAAATCAAACAAAAACAGAGCAACTCATCTTCAATAAACGTCCCAGGCAAATCAATGTTTAAGATTTATGAGTAAATACAATACAATAATATATGTGAAATATGACTGTTTCACTAGCACAACTAAACTGTTTTCCACTTTCTCTTAGTTTGTCACTTTATTCATGTATGTAGGACCCAGGCAGAATGTAACTTTATGACTGACAACAAATCTGCTGCTGTGGGAGGACAGTGAGATTTAAATTTGAAAGAAAAGTCATGATGTAAAGTTAAGAGGTATGGAAGATTTTTCACTATTGTATCTGAGCACTTATCAAAAGAAAAGGTGCAAAGTTGGGGTTAGATTTTAGAGCTTCCACTGAAACATAAACTTTTAAAATCATGCTGGGAAACATTTATTTATTACAATCCTTTATTCTGATTTATTAATATTCATTAATATAATTGCTTTGACTGTTGAAACCAAGCAATTGTTTTCATCTCACTCATGCGTCTGTGTTTACTAATGATTTGTATTTGTTTCTTAATGTCCTGCATCATTAAATCTGTCTGTCCACTCACAGCAGTGTCATCGCTTCTCTGCCATATAAACATGATTTATTACAATAATCTCATCTTCTGTTCATCATTTCTTTTTGCAATAGAGTTCCTCATCTGAGGATCTTTATGATCTTACTGCATCAGATATTTGGTGTAGCTGTCAAATTGAAGCAACTGAATCCTTCATGTTTTTGATTCAAACTCTGGAGTGTCAGAACAACACATGCTGTTTATTGTTGATGCTTTTGGCAAAACTTGAAATGAATGTTTATGTTGGTTTCTATGTCTTATTCCTGTGTGGGCATGACATCATGTGGGCAGCTGACCTTGCCACATGACTGGGGTGAATTAAGAATTTGAATAAAAAAATGTAAACTTACTTTACCACAGAGTGTTTTCTGATTGGTCCATTTTCATCATCACATAACAGTGTGCATGAACACACAAATGTGCATAGCTATCTACAGATTTAGAAACACAAAGAGATGTACACACACACACACACACACACTGCTTCACACGTTCACAGACACACACAATCAGCTTTCACATCTGTGTAATGCCTGTCTGACAGTTATCCAGTTCACACAAGCGTGTTGTTAAAATCGTATCTTGCGGTTAAATCTGTGTTTCCATATGTGCTGTCAATAAGTGTTTGATGCTAGATTTCTCTCCAGGCCTGAGTGTGCTTTACACATCTTGAGATTGCACATACAAAACCTCAAGATGTAAACAGCCATCAAAACTCATAGTCTACCAGCAGAGGCTAACTGGGCCATGCTAACCTGGCCTGCTGGTTAACCTGAAGTTTTGTTCTGGACCGGATATGTGTTTAACTCAGTGTTTAACTGATGACAGTTAGTGTGGATTCAGTGTGTGAATCTGTAACTGAGAGAAACCAGGTTTAAACACAGTGGAAAAGCAACATCACCCTCTTAAAGTGTGAACTCTAATCCAGAGTAAGACTTCAAAGTGTGTGTGAGAGAGAGAGAGAGAGAGAGAGAGAGAGAGGTGTTTCTGTGAATTTCACCATGAGAGATTGAATGTGTCATTTTTTACCAATAAAAAGTTCTTGAATCGTGTGTGTAGGAGAAAGAGGAGCGTGTTTGTTTTAGAGATGCAGTACATGTGCAGTTGCATCCAAATTCTTAGTTTTAGTAACACGCGTGTCTTGTGTATACTTCAGTACAGTTAACACGTTTATCAAACTAATAGTTTATAGACTCAAAACTCCATTACATGAGTCACATTGTAAGGTTATATACAAACGCCTGTGGCTGTACATCAGTTCAGTTAACTGCACTACACAGCAGAAGAGCTGTTTATGTGTGATGACGTCTCTTATTAAAGGTGAAGTGTGTCATTTCAACAGCATCAGCAAACAGAAATAATGGCTGCTTTCAAACAGGTCCTGTGCTCTCTGTCTGCCTGCGGTCGAGAAAGTAGAAAGTCTCGCCCCAAACAGCACAGCAGCTGAGCTCAGTGTTGTGCAAGAAACTGAGTGATGTTTTGATAGTGGCTGTTATTAAGAAGGTTGTGTTTCTGGATCAACATCTTCTGTTGGTCCTGAAACATTCTTGTAAATAAAAGTTCTAACCTAAAACCTACCCATTACCCAAACCCTAACCATAACTAACCATAACCTCTAAAAGCAGAGGTAAATAATAACCCAGTCTTCAACCTAAATCTAACACTGACCCAAACCTAATCCTGCAATCTGATTGGTTAATAGAAATGTCTTTTCAGGACCAACAGCAATGCTGATCCAGGAACAGATCTTGCAGTGTTTATATGTCCATGAATGTGCAAATAGGGTGAATAGTGATGTTATATTGACTATGATGATCTCAGATCAGCAGTATTATTACAGTAACTGTAAACACAGTGGTGTCATCACAGGGGTTCTGCAGCTGGTTCGGTCTGTGTTGAGTAGGTGGAAGTGAATGTTCATCTGCTCGGTTATTACGCTGTCAGGCGGGAGAGAGTGACAGCATAAGAGCAGAGCTGCAGAGAGAGCACGTCCCTGCTGGACCACACTGTCATTTAAACCTCTCTCTCTCTTTATATCTAAATCATATGATCAAGCAGGTGCTCGGAGAAGAAGATGTGTCTAGTCTAAACTTAAATGTTGCATATGATGCGTACGTGCTGCATATCTGCAGACTGTCAAAGCTGCATCCGTAACTGTTGCTATGGCTATCTATCAAAAAAAACACAACAATTATGGGATTTTGTAAAGTTCCCCTGTCATTGTTATTTTTGTTTAGTTTTTGTTCCCAAAACGTTATTGTTAAGGTTTGTTTTTGGGGTAGCTAGAAATGTTTTCATTATGGGAATGAAACGCTGGTTTTCAGTTCAGTTCCGGCAACTGAAAACTAACGTTAGGGGAACGTTCTATGTTTGCTGGGAAGCAGGTTTTCCTTACATTAATGATGACTAATGAAAAACTGAGGCAATTCATTAGGACCAAATGATACCTTCATGAAAATGACCTGTGTTTTGATTTGTGTTTTAGCAGTACACACTCTTTCATTGTGCTGAATTCACTTTCACACCAGATTGAAACTGTTTCAAATAAATCATATGTGCATGAGAAGCGTGTAAATGCTCTGCTTCAGAAGATTAAGAGATTATTTCACTCAGATTACATTTTGGCTGCTGATGGTCATTTGTAAACTGGGTTTCCTCGTCCTGTTGGCAGGTCTGTGTGTTTGGGTTTTTGGAGGGTGCAGAAATTCTAACATGCTTTACTGATGCTGCTGCCGCCATGATGAATAGAAATGTGCTTTAAAATCTCTTTAATTGAAGTTATTTACAGCAGGCAAATCGTGCTGAGTTATGTGAATTCGGCGCAATCTATAATAAAACTAATATACACAGGAAGGAAGTGAATAGAATGACGCACAGCGCATTTATCACCCGGTTAAGCTGCACTGCGGTTAGTTAGTATTGGGAATAGTAAACTGAGTCTCTAAATCACATTGATGGAGTTTGAGCTAAACTCTTCTTGTGAATCTATCTGGATTATGATGTCACTTCCCGTCCTGTGGGAGGTCACTGTGAGTCATTTACAGTCAAGTATACAGTACACAATTAAATCAGTTAACGTGACCTGCACACTTTGAGGTCGCGGTCTGCAGCGCCATCTAGTGACTAGTAACAAAAGACTGCTACGCGTTTGATAATAAACACAACATGCGTTTAACACAAAACCAGACCACGTGTCTGTGAGTCCATGTGATCAGAGATCACAGCTGCACACTGACACAAACCTACACATCTAACACATCCTCTCTCTACATTTTAATAATGAAGTAGATCTGCTGAGGTTATAGATTATATATCATATATTTATATAGTTTATATTAAGATGTTCAAAGTTTCAAGCTGTTAAGCATAACATATGTACTGTGATCATATTCTTTGTGTATTTGTGTGTGTGTTACTGATGCAGGAGAGCTGCATAGGAAAAAATGTGCTGATCTATCTGAGTGTCTGTGACGATACACTGAGGGGTCTTTCACATGCTTCATCCTAACCTCATGTGCCTCATCTTCATCCTCCATCCAGGATCAGACCAGGGCGTCTCCTCTGCCCCCAGAGAGAGAGAGGTAGAGAATTTAACCAGGAGGTCCAGTCATCTCAAAGAGGATCAGAGTAAATTCAGTTTAACAACAGGTGGATCATCTGCTGATGAGGGCTAGACAGCTTCAGCAGGTCCTGGTCTGTGGGCCGGAAATGACATCAGTGAGGAGCCCGCAGGAACCTGGGGCTGATGAGATGGAGACAGTGTACGGCTGGAGGATGATGGAAGCTGTACATTGACTTTCTGATCCACAGAGGAAGTGCAGAAGGTGGTGACACTAAACATAGAAGTTTTGATGTTCCAGAGGAATTGGGCTCATTTGTGTTTCGAGTTAATAACAGTCCACAGTTAAAACTGTACAAATATGAACATAATGTGGACATAGTTGCATAAACTAGACACAAATTAAACATCTCAGTTAAAACAGAAAAGATTTTGTTGATGCAACCGCCTTCAGAAGAAGCGTTTACTGCTCATCTTTTTAATTAATGCAGGTTTCTGTGATGTTGCTTTTATGAACTTAATTTGTTGTAGATGAAAGTGACTTTGGTTGACATACAGTAAGAGAACAGAGCTGTAAAATATTTGTGAGTAACAGATCTTAAACAATTTCGTCTTATAAAAGAATTTAATGAGAAATGTGTGAGCAATTCAAATTTGACCAGGATCTCTCTGAGGAGAAACATCTAAGAAGCAGAAACTAACAAAAGCTTCTAAAAGAAGAACAAAAGTTCATTTAATGTCATCGCTGTAAAGGAGAAACAACAGAGACATTGAAAAAATCTTATTTAATAATTTGCTCTTATTTTCCTTTCCTACACCCAATAAAAATGTAGATATTTATCTAAATGATTTTTCTGCTTGTCTTTAAACATAATTGTTATTTAACTAAATCTTCTTTAAAACTTGTGACAAACACACACACACACACACACACACACAGTGAAGTCACTTTTCCTACACGTCACACTTTTAAACTTGCATCTGTGTCAGTTCTCTCTGACTGAACTAAAACTAGCACGGCCTGCAGCTCCCTCACAGAGGTAAAGGATGGAAACACAAAGAGCTTGTTTTATTTCAGCTGGACGAAGCATGAGAGAGTTTCTTCCTGTAGACTTTCACTGGTGGATGTTAATGCTTTGTGGTTCAGCTGTTGATATGTTTTACTGCGTGCAAGACTGAGATTTAGGGAGTCTGGAGTGTGTGTATGTGTGTACAGTAAGTGTTTATGTGTGTCAGATGTTTGCTGAAGTACACTGAGGATCAGAGCAGATGAGGAGAAGGAGAGAATGTCTTCTGAGATGTATCTGACATGTTGAGTCTTAAACAACATAGTCAGACAGGAGAACAACTAGAACTAGAACCCCAGAAGATCTGCTTTTAAAGAGAAAGTTACTCTAGTAACACGTTACTCTTAAAAATCATCTTTTTTGCAGGATAAACGGCATTCACAACAGGTTTAATTGACTAGCTGGAGCCTCTGTTCATGATCTCCCCCTGCAGGTCTCTGTTCACATTGCACTCATGTGGGTTTGAGCTGCAGGACTCTCACGTCACTGACACAAGCAGCAGTGTGAGTGAGCACCAGCTACACCTGAAGATAAGAAATAATCTTGATCCATTTATAATATCAACTACTTGACACACACACGTCCTTAATGTGCAGCAGAAAGTGAAACGTAAGCCACGTCTTCTCCATGTTAAACTTAACCATAAGAAATCAAGTTTAACCTGCAAATCAAGCCAATTGAACTAATGACAACAATTGGAAAGGAAAGGACGTGACGTGAGGCCAAGTATGGTGACCCATACTCGGAAATTGTGCTCTGCATTTAACCCATCCAAGTGCGCACACACACAGTAGGGAACACACACACACCGTGAACACACACCCGGAGCAGTGGGCAGCCATTGCTGCGGCGCCCGGGGAGCAGTTGGGGGTTCGGTGCCTTGCTCAAGGGTCTCACC
>JAZGTJ010009430.1:0-18860 GCA_036877575.1 Botia almorhae
GCTCTTGTTATATTGTGTTTGTCTGTTGATGAGCTCTTGTTATATTGTGTTTGTCTGTTGATGAGCTCTTGTTATATTGTGTTTGTCTGTTGATGAGCTCTTGCTATATTGTGTTTGTCTGTTGATGAGCTCTTGTTATATTGTGTTTGTCTGTTGTTGAGCTCTTGTTATATTGTGTTTGTCTGTTGATGAGCTCTTGTTATATTGTGTTTGTCTTTTGTTGAGCTCTTGTTATATTGTGTTTGTCTTTTGTTGAGCTCTTGTTATATTGTGTTTGTCTGTTGATGAGCTCTTGTTATATTGTGTTTGTCTGTTGATGAGCTCTTGTTGAATTGTGTTTGTCTTTTGTTGAGCTCTTGTTATATTGTGTTTGTCTGTTGATGAGCTCTTGCTATATTGTGTTTGTCTGTTGATGGTTCTAGTTCTAGTTGGTTCTAGTCGTTGGCAGACAGAGTGCCAGTGTGACTGAACAGCTGTTAACTGGCTTGGCATTCTGTTAACCGCAAGCACACATGCAGACATACGTACAACATGTTACCTGTGTTTTATGGAGTTGCCAAGGTCTCTGCGAGGAATCTGCGGGGACCAGCAAGGAACTGACAGAGTATCTAGAACAGAACAGTTCAGTCAGACACAGAAACACAAAGCAGAAAACATCATAGCCAGCACTGACAAACTCAAAAATGTTCTCAAACCTGATTGGATGAGCCACAAAACTGTTGATAAAACAAAGCCATAGAGGCAGGGTCCACCACATTATTAATTTCATTTAAAGGGATAGTTCACCCAAAAGTAACGTCACTGTTGTTTGGTTACCAGTGTACTTCAGAATGACATGAGTAAGTAAATGATAAAAGATTTTTTATTTTTGAGTGAACTGTACTTTTAAACATAAACTGTATAATGATTCAATAATACAGCACGTGATGCATGATTTACAGCGATCGTATCTTTTGCCTCTCTATCACCATCTCTGTTTAAAACATAAAATTGCAGGTTACTTTATGTACTTTTCTTCATGTATGTTTAAGTCAAATGTAGCCAAAACGAATGTTATTATGAAAGGGTTTTCAAAATAACATTTTAAACATTTCTGTTACTTAATGGAAACGTTCTTACAACCTAAAACTGTTGCTGGGAAACTTTTAATGTCAGGTACACGGGAACAACAACGTCACAAAAACCAGGCTGTGGACTTTTCTACCTGTGAAAGATTGTTTTCTGCATGTTCTTAAGAAACATTCTATACAAGCACTAAACGGCACCAAACTTTTTCCTGCACAGAAGGTTCCTCACTTGCTGAGGGTGTGTCAGAGTGCACAGGTGGTGTTGAGGGGATGAAACTGGAGAAGAAGAAGGAGCGCAGAGCATCAGGGTGGAGAGGAGAGCGCTGCGTGGGGAGGTTTTCACAGCTGCCAGCCACACTGCTGTGGATCTTCAGATTCAGGGGCTTAGTCTTCTTTTTTGCTCTACAAAGAGAAGTTTTTTGTAGCAAATAAGATTACAATATTGTACAAAATAAAAAAAGAAAATGTCTGTGTATCTGAACTCTGATTGGTGGATTTGATTGGCGATGTATTGCCACTAAAGACTCACAAGTGTAATAAACTGAAGTATGAACCCAGCTTATGTTCATTATGATTTTGTCTGGCAGGAATGTTTTTCCGCTGTCTAAGTGTGTTAATGTTGTTAAAGTTTGTACCTATATATTCCACTTGTTTGAAAAATCATAACCGCAACATGGACCAAAGGCATCTAAATGAGCCAAAAACAGAATGTGATGTCACAAGACGCAACTGTAAACATCACATTCATCAGTACAGACAGCTGAACCACTGTCCCTGTCCAGCAGGTGGCTTGTGTGTACAATTAAAAGAACCAAGAGAATCAAACTACAAAAGTGAACCCCCTCTTAAGTTACACACAAATGTCTGCAAAACGACGTTTGCAGGATATATCATGTGATGTGACTCACCTGGGCGTCTGTGCATCGTCTATTCTGTTCCCCAGCTGGAACTCGTGAGATTTGCTTCGGTGAAGAGCTGAGAATCCCGGCAAAAGATGGATGAGTTTCCGGCTGGTGGGTGGTGGCGTTCCGGGGGCCTTCAGTCTGTTCCTGCATCTCATCTGCGGCGTTCCCGGAGGGGTCATGGTGTTCACTACTAAGGGAGTCCACGGAGGTGTGTGAGGAAAGTGCCTCTGTCTGGGGGAGGGAGGGAGAGAGTGATGTCCCGTATCCAGAGGGGAGGGGAAGAGGCCACGGGGAGGGTCTACAGAAAGCCTGTCCATCTGCGAGCAGTAGAACGCAGGTGCCAGTGTCTGAGGGCTCTGACACAAGTGCTGACTGTAACGGGAGTGTAATTTAGGACTCTGAGAGAGCTGGAGACGAACCCACCGACTGTGGTCTGCTGGACCCACAGGAGTGTTTTCTTTCCCCGACTCTGACATGGGCCACTGAATAGACCAGTCCTGCTGAGGCTGGTTACCACTGGATCCTGCAGACAGATAGAGAGATAGAGACAGATGGATGTTAAAATACAAACCGAAATACAGAGAAGAGAAAAGACAAAAGAGGAGAGAAGGAGAAGAGACACGATCAAGATGAAGAAGACAATAAAGTAATAAGAAGAGAAAGAGAAGATAAGAGAAAGAAAAAGACACAAACCAAACAAAAAGAGTAAATGAGACCAAATGAAAAGAGAAGTGAGAAGAGACAATAGAGACAAGCTGAGAAAAGAAGCAAATACCAGGCAGCAGATGAAGGATGTCAACAGTGAAGAGACTCACACCGCATCTATCACAATAAACAGACAGAGAGAGATGAAACAAATGATATGACTGTGAGAAAAGTGACTCTGAAATGTCGATAAATGAGCGACTGATAACGTGACAGAGGATGAAGACAGACAGACTGTAAGACAGACAGGTGGTGTCTTACCTCCATTACTGAATAATTTATCATCCTCCAGTTGTTCTTAAGAAACAAATAGTATATATCAAAAACAAAGTACATTTAATTAAACTGAACGTGAACATTCAAAGTGCTTTTCTGCACTGATGTTAAACTCTACATCATATAACACATTAACAATAACCATGAATGCACTGTGTGAATGATGCAGAGATTAGCCAATCACAACAGCAGATCAAATGTATTTTGTGAATGAATGAACACATATTCTATATCACTGATGTAAATTCTTCATAATAAATAACATGTGGGTCTGTGTTGATATTAACCATAACAAGATAAAAATGTCGTAAGACAACAAAGTTGTGTTCTTCTGTTTGAAATACTCATCCTGGAATAATCTCTACTGCTTCACTTCCTGTTTATAAATAGATAGTATACAAGCTACTGTAGGTGGGCTAGCATTCCATTATGAACGTAACCACTATCCATTTAAATTGTCTGCTTAAATATATTAAGTCCAGGAGTGTGCTGACCTCTGCTGGACGTTCCCTAGTACTACAGGATTGATCCTTAACACTTTAATGTACAAGGCGCAAACATTCTCCTTAACATTTATCACACAGAGTACTGCAATCATGAACAAATGCTAATAAAACCATTTATCACACAGAGTACTGCAATCATGAACAAATGCTAATAAAAACATTTATCACACAGAGTACTGCAATTATGAACAAATGCTAATAAAAACATTTATCACACAGAGTACTGCAATCATGAACAAATGCTAATAAAAACATTTATCACACAGAGTACTGCAATCATGAACAAATGCTAATAAAAACATAAAATATTCAGATATTTCATTTCCACTGTAGCATACACACTACACACTTCTAAGCTGTTAAAAAAGGACTTCCTTGTCACAGGATTAGTGTTACCAAAAGTAACCAGCTATTACAGATAGTTTCCAGAGAAGTGTTTACATGTGGCTCAACCAATGGAGTGAGTTTGGGGGCAGGACTTTCCATGAGTTCACCTGATTGGTGAGCTGAGCGCAGACAGGTGAGGGAGGCATTGAGACGGGCACACTCTTCATCACTTGCGCCAAACTTTTGTAGTGTCTCACACACCTGCTCATCAGACATCTCCAGCAGAGCCTCGAGTGTCAGATGACCGGGGGAGATTTCCTAAGACAAACACAGGACTGAAAGTGACTTACAGTTACACAAAGATCAGCCTGGAGTGACCTGAACAGCTCATGAACACTGCAAACCTACAACCTTGGTTGCCAGCCCAGATCCATTATGCCAGATTTAACCATACAAATCCATCTGCAGATATTTTAACACAAAATTAAGCTTCAGAAACACAGCAGATCAGTACAGCTGTAATGTCTTCTCCACACCAGCAGAGGGCTTCAGAACGCTGGACAGCGACAAACACTTCAGTGAGGCTTTCAGAATATCTGTTCTGCTGTAACTCACCCAAGACCAAGAATGTTTTCTCAAATGCCTGACTGATTTTCTACTGCTGCTTAAAACTAATGAAAAACACAAAAACTACACCTACCTACTGTAACAGTAACAATACAGGGTTTAACAGTTTGAATACAATCAATCCCATCTAGAGAAAATACATATGATGTACCATTAGACAGATAAACCTGCTTGATAATCACAGCAGACTGCATCAAGAATATTTTACTGCCATCTCACTGTGGCCATTTTAAAAAACAGCTTACTATATGTTTCACTTACTGTATGTCTTACTTACAGTATGTTGCTGATGTCATAAGACCACACTATCTGTCTTTTGTTTAAAGCATGCATTCTTTTCAATTTCAAAAACAAAAAGTTACAGAGCAACAGACTAGAAACTAAATGTGATTTACTTGACAATGACGCCAGTGTAAGACATTATCTGCAAACACAGACAAACTCACACAGAATGGGTTCATACCTCAGTAACTTCTTTCCTGATGTTAGCGATCCGGAACCAGTGACTGAGTCGAGGGAATCCATCAAGCTCAACACTTCGCTCCTGTAAGAGCACTTTACACTTGTAAGAGAGCTGCCGACTGAAATACTTCACCAGTTTACCCTGAGAAAGAGAGAGAGAGGGAGAGAGAGAAAGAGACACAGAGAAAGACAGAGAGAGAGAGAGAGAGAGAGAGGGAGAGAAAGATTAAGAAGTAAAACAGCAACATGGAAAGAAATAAATGAACACTAGGATTCTAGGAACACTAGGATTCTAGGAATTCTAGGAACACTTAAGACGGGAAGTTTTACTTGTAATTTGACATTTTTACATGCAGTTCGACTAGCATGTTTTACAGTCACCACAAACTTTTGTGTAGTGACCATTAAACTATAACTGATTGCAACAATTCTCTGATCACCCTGCGGGATTTAATGAACAATAATAAACAATAATAATATTAAGATGACTGTCCACTGATTACAATCTCCTGATGTTCCTCAATTAAAAACACAGATAAGATAAACAGTTGCATTAAACTTTGGCAAAAGTCTTCAAGAAATGTGTTCCACACGTAAAGCAAGAGGACTGTTGGTAATGTCTTATTCAGTTACCTTTCAAGAGTAAAAGTGGGTTATCTGATCATTTCTGCTTTATCAGTTAACTGAACAGTGTCCATTCACATCTTCATTCTGTCTCATTTGTGTGAAGCTGCTCGTCCATGACAACCGTCACCTGAATGTTAAACAAACTAAACACACTGTCTTTGAGTTCCAGGGGTCAAAGGTCACCTGAAATTCAAAGATTTAAAAATGAGGGATGCTCATTCAAAATCACTCGCTGGACTAAATAAGAAACAGAACTAACCCAAATTCTACAACAAAATCATGACTGTGTAATGTAACGTGCATCTCTCAGAAATACTGTACACAGAACAGATGAATTCTGTTGAGCTAGAGAAGCATGTTACAGTCGCTTGCTACTGTACATTTACTTGAACATACACACGACAAACAGGAAGAGTCTAGAGCAGTGTTTCTCAAACAGATGACTTATAGTGATTAAAATAAGAGAGTTATGAAGAAACTCCAGTTATGTCAAGCTTTAGAATATTTGATTGGGTAGAAATTGTGAGGGGGGGCATCAAATGTTGTTGTGTGCAATCTCTACTGCTGTAGATCACACAAAGAGAATTGCTGTATCATAACTGTAAACATAAATCATATACTGACATCACTAAATGACACACATCAGAGTGTCAGCTTTTCTGACCACATATTAAAGCCTGAACATGTTTTTATCACATTCATGAGATAAACTGCACATCGTTCTAACAAGAATCACTGTGGAACTGTAATGAATGGCCATCATTTTCAGTACAAGACTGGAAATGCATGTCCATCATCAGGTACAACTGCAAACAACAGCCAATAAAACCCAGACTTCCCCACATCAGAAGAGAGCAGCACAGAAACACACCAGCCCTCTTTCATATAACATGCTGTTAATCAAACAAAGTGACAAAGTCCCCATGGAGAATACAGCTTCAGCAAACACCACTCTGCCACAATCACAACTGTAATCCTATATTAATTAATAATTATTATATTAAAATTATAATATTATATTGATTATATTAATAATCCTATATTAAAACAACACGTTCTCTAAAACATTCTCTTACTAATCAAACAAAATGTTTGCAACTTGCAATTCCTTGCAACAATCCTTTTAACATATTCTTAAGAAGTTTTTAAAACGTTCCATTAACATTACAGAATTAGTAAACAGAGTTTAAAAATAAGCTAGAGACAAGCCCTGGTTTCATAAGTATCACGTTACCCCCTCAGCAAAGCAAACTTTGGATTTCTTACATCTGTGAGAGATTTCAGACAGACATCAAATCAAATCCTCATTTCTACAGTTTAAAGACTGCTGCAGACACTAAACAACTGCCTCTTTTAATCTCATTAATAAACATGACTGTTGTGACTGTAACTAGGATCAGATTTAGTGTACAGTACAGTACAGTACAGTTACTGTAATGCCAGAGTCTAGTTCTTTTTAAGCATCTTGTGTAGTTTGGTCGATGCCACAGGCTGTACTGCAAAAATCAGGCTTGCTTTGAAATCTCATGTCTTCTGAAAAGCCCTACACACAAAGAAGCAACTGTGAGCTTTTACGCCAGTTATATAAACGCTGGCTTTTACTAGCAGATGTTTTATTTCATGCTTTTAAAGCGGTGTAGAGTTAGAATGTTTTTGGAAATTCTTTCCCTCAAACTAATATTCCAATATCATCATATTTTTGCAAAAGCTGTTGGGTGATTGAGTGAGCACAATAAAAGATCAAATACATAAGGATGGTAGAACTTATCTGAAAAGTATAAGGGTATTTTTCACTGTAAGTTTTAGGGCATGTTGTCACGTTTTAAAAATTGTAGCCTATATGTATGTAAACTGCATTAACATACATTACAGCCTTGTCGATGATAAACGGAAATGAAAATTTTAATCATTTAATTTTAATGTTATTAAACAGAATCATGTAGCTTCACCTGGGCCGTTGTTTACCGAGCTTTCCTCAAAACCAACGTCAGTGGACCACTGCTCAGAAAACACACACTGACATCATCTCACAACATCGTATCTGAAATATAATCGTTACATAATCGTTCAGAACAGTGTCATCTTTAAAACACGTCCCGCTGCGCATGGTTTAAAGATGAGGATGCTGAAATGCATGTCAACAACAGGCCCGTCTCGTGCACGAGCCACTCCACCTGCAGCATGCGCGAGCGCGCGCCTCTTACTGCAGCGCGAGCTTCTGCCCTCATAAAACCTCATAAAAACGACATGCGCATAAAACCTATACGCTCATCTTTCTGTAAAATACATTTTACACTGCAAGTTATTTATAATGCACACACACACACACACACACTCGTGATATTTGTAGAAATACAGGGAGCATGAGCAGTACTCAGGTGAAGGGACGCGGCCTTACCTCCAGCGTGCGGATTTCTTTTTGCGTCAGGTCGTTTGAGGTGGCACATTTGGTCCTCAGACCCTCCAGGCTGGATATACTGATGTCAATCATGTTTTGCACCAACTCGCACTGCTGCAAAGCTTTGCGCAAACCCAGGAGATTCTTGTCGCTTTTGGTTATGTTCTCTTCGTCCATCATTTGTGAGCTGGAATCCTCCTCTTGTTTTTGCCCTCAGTCTGTTTAGAAACGACTCCGGCGATGCGTTTGTGAAAGCACACACAGGTGAGAACGCTAAAAATCGCGCGCGTGGTCGTGGAAAACTAGACTCTACGTGTAAGGCGATTCCATTGCTGGCGCTTGTTAGACATCCTGACGTTGTTGGCGTCAGGGCTGCACACTTTGTGTTGGATGCTTCAGCGCGAGAAGACCATAATAAATAGATACTGAAGTAAGAAGAATATAAATAAACCCAGACCGTCGCTGCGGTGCCATCAGCTAGATCCAGTGCGCGCTTGTCAAGTGCAACGCCAATGGAAACGTGTCTGTCACAGATGATTGAGAATAAACAGCTCGTAAGACATTACACTGGGTTGTATGTCTTAACGAGAACGTCTGATGTGACTGCATGTACTCCCCTTTTGCATCACCATCAGCTGCATCCCGGCGATCCTCCACCGCACCGACATGTCCTCGTCACTCAAATCCACGGCATCACCGACACACGAGAGTTCTCGCGAGATAAGCATCGCTGCGGTGAGCTCACTGTTTGAACTCAAAGAACCTTTGAGAAATCAGTGCACGGCTTTATACATGTATGTCAATTGACAGTCAAATGTACTGCATTTCTATTGAATACATACATCATATACTGTATTAACCTACAGTGGGCCACACCTGTACAGTTAACAAACCTGCAGGTTGTTTTTGAATAGAATTTTATTAAACGGCATGTAATATGTAATACGTTTGGCAATTATGTTTAATATTTGAGAAACTACAAAACTTTCAACTACGTTTAATTGTATAATTATCTGCATTTCTTCTAGAAAACACGAGTCAGGATAAATAAAGAAAGACTCGCACTGTTCTAATGATTCATTTAAACAGTTGCTGCATGACGTTGCGCTGATCCTACTTTTAAGTTTAGTTAGTTTTTTATTGGTTTAGGTCGAGGGTCTCCAGTCTGTCTAGATGTTTCTGTCAGTCCCAAAGCTCTTGATCAGCTGCTCCGAGTGTGATTTATTACAGGTGGAGTTAAACCTCGATGGAGCCCCTCTTGTTTAAGTTTTACACTAATCCGCGTTTAAAGAATTACACCTTGAGGGGTTTATTGTATGTTTAATGATTTAAATATCTACACTGGTGAAATTTTATATATATATATATATATATATATATATATATTTCAATTTTCTAGGCAATCACAATATTTTATTAGAGAATACGATTACCTAAACAAGTCAACAAGTTAAAATTGACTTTCACAGCTATGACCAAGAACTAATTTTGTAAACGATGATAAAAACTCTTGTTTTGAAATCACAGTATGACGCTTCCTAGCTAAACCCCGCCTTCCGGAAAATGCGACATTCTGATTGTCCAAGAGGCTGTCACTGAACAACACAGATAAATGCAGCACGAGTCGTGTTGTTGATTTGACAGAAATGAAAGAAAACGACATCGAGTAAGACAGAGACAGAAGTTACCATGCTAAAAGTTAATTATTAATTATTAGTGCAGCTTTCCATCCTGTTCTCATTCTGAAAACATCTGAGTTTTTATACTTTAGCAACATTGTGCAATATTACAACCGTATTTAATGCGTATCTATATGTTACTGTATGCTTTATATTACTGTGTATTTATATTATCATTTATATATATAATATATTATATTCACCTTATTGGCTCGTGATGACAAGACCAGAGCCAATCGATTTAGTCAGATATGATTAAAAAAATATTTGTCACTTTGTCTCATTTTATTTGTATTATCCTATTATTTAAATCAGGAAATTATGACTAAAATAATTGAAAGTGGAAAATTGGTATACTGTATGTATAAAAATAAATAAATCAGAGTTTGTGGTCTACCAGTAGGTGCCCCCCCAGCCAAAAATGTGAAACCCCGCCTATGATAGTACTACATCCATTCACCAAGCACGTGTCAAATGATTTGACAGGTTGTCATTTTAATACCGCTTGTTATGAAGGTAGTTTTTCTTTAAGTGAACAGAGCAGTATAGTTTAATATAAGTCCATTTAAAGTTTAAGTATCCTTACTTTTAAATATTACTGATTATACACAGGTAGATCAAGTAACATCAATCAATTAATGTGTGTGTAAACTTCTGTTCTTACTTTGATTATGGGGTGGAAAATATGACCCAGACACATTTTAGAGAGATTCACTTACAACTTGTTATAAAAAATCTATTCTGAATCTAATTTGAGAACGTGAATCTAACAGACAAGTTCTTTTAATAATAAAAGTTTAATGTCACTGTCTGAGGCAGTATAATAAAACCTAATAGTGAAAATAAAAACAGGGCGTCTCCTAAATCATTTTACACTTTTAACAGGTGACTATTGTACAAGCACAATATGAGACAGAAATAAAATAATGGTCATTCCTGTACATATAAATAGGTATCATAACACACTTGTGTCTATTGGTCAGCTTCTGTCTGATCTGGATGATTCTGGTCTGTGGATTCAGAACTGTCTGCTGTATCATCATCTGAAAAACAAAACAGAAATCACATCAATGTTTGCTGTCTCGGGTCTTTTAATTCTTCATTATTTAAAAGCCGCAGTTAACTCTTGAGTTAAATGTAAATCAAGTTTAAACCATATGGTTTTTAAATCCAGTTCTGGGGACACAGAACTCTGCACATCCTGTGGATCTTGCTTATATTTATATTATGAGACACTTGATTAAAATCATCTGTTTGTTAGCAGAAAGATCCATGAACTGAACTGTGTGTATCAGATGAGACAAACACACACACTGTGCAGAACAGAGCTGAGAATCACTGTCATAACATCAGGTTTGAACACAAATCTTACTGGATGGTGTTCTGTGAATCTCTACGAGTGTGGTCGCATGTCCATTACTCAACGGAGGAAGACGAGGAACGGCATCGTGAAAAATCTCCTCTTCATCCGAGTCCACTAAACTCAGAACATCTCCTCTGTCCTCAGACAAACTACTACAAACATGTGACATCACACGCGTCAGACGCCATTACATGCGTCATGACACTGCATTTATATTTTGAAATACACTCGCCTAAAGGATTATTAGGAACACCTGTTCAATTTCTCATTAATGCAATTATCTAATCAACCAATCACATGGCAGTTGTTTCAATGCATTTAGTGGTGTGGTCCTGGTCAAGACAAGCTCCTGAACTCCAAACTGAATGTCAGAATGGGAAAGAAAGGTGATTTAAGCAAAGGTGATTTGAGCGTGGCATGGTTGTTGGTGCCAGACGGGCCGGTCTGAGTATTTTTACAATCTGCCCAGTTACTGGGATTTTCACACACAACCATTTCTAGGGTTTACAAAGAATGGTGTGAAAAGGGAAAAACATCCAGTATGCAGCAGTCCTGTGGGTGAAAATGCCTTGTTGATGCTAGAGGTCAGATGAGAATGGGCCGACTGATTCAAGCTGATAGAAGAGCAACTTTGACTGAAATAACCACTCGTTACAACAGAGGTATGCAGAAAAGCATTTGTGAAGCCACAACACGCACAACCTTGAGGCGGATGGGCTACAACAGCAGAAGACCCCACCGGGTACCACTCATCTCCACTACAAATGGGAAAAAGAGGCTACAATTTGCACGAGCTCACCAAAATTGGACAGTTGAAGACTGGAAAAATGTTGCCTGGTCTGATGAGTCTCGGTTTCTGTTGACACATTCAAATAGTAGAGTCAGAATTTGGCGTAAACAGAATGAAAACATGGATCCATCATGCCTTGTTACCACTGTGCAGGCTGCTGGTGGTGCTGTAATGGTGTGGGGGATGTTTTCTTGGCACACTTTAGGCCCCTTAGTGCCATTTTAAATGCCACAGCCTACCTGAGCATTGTTTCTGACCATGTCCATCCCTTTATGACCACCATGTACCCATCCTCTGATGGCTACTTCCAGCAGGATAATGCACCATGTCACAAAGCTCAAATCATTTCAAATTGGTTTCTTGAACATGACAATGAGTTCACTGTACTAAAATGGCCCCCACAGTCACCAGATCTTAACCCAATAGAGCATCTTTGGGATGTGGTGGAACGGGAGCTTCGTGCCCTGGATGTGCATCCCACAAATCTCCATCAACTGCAAGATGCTATCCTATCAATATGGGCCAACATTTCTAAAGAATGCTTTCAGCACCTTGTTGAATCAATGCCACGTAGAATTAAGGCAGTTCTGAAGGCGAAAGGGGGTCAAACACGGTATTAGTATGGTGTTTCTAATAATCCTTTAGGTGAGTGTATATCTGTCATTAAAGTAAATACTGATCAGTCATTTTGCAGTGATTTTCTGTGCTCATACGTACCTAAATCCTAAACCTGGGAAATACAGAAGAATAAAAGTTAGCGTCTCACATATTTTAAAATGTAAATACATACATACATATATATATATATATATAAATAAATGAAAACATTCTTGCCTATGCAAATTCTGTCACGCTTTGTGTACACTGTCACACCAACGACAATTCCAATCATGACTATTAAAACAGAGATGAACAGACCCACTATAGCTCCTCCATTACCTGCAGAGGCTGAAAATAAACATCATGAGACATCAAAACACTTCAGCTCATAAAAGAGCATCACATGGGCAGCTGCTGCACCTCTGAAACATCTATACAACAAAATATAGAAGTTGAATGCACATTTACAGACAAATGTTAATGTCATAAAATTGAAATCATGAATACATCTATACAGTATGTGAACATTTCTGAAGTCAAACACTGGAAAACACAGTTCATAATTTAACTGTGTAAAACCTATCAAGAAAACGATGGTCCCACATTGAATTTCCACCAACTAAGACAAATTAAGGTCAGAATAAAAAAAGTGCATGTGAGCTGGTGAAAGTACTCTTATTATGAAATCTGTTTAAATGACGTCTTGTACTTACACTTCACTGTCAGATACACTTCCAGTTCTCTTGCACCAAGAGGATTTTCACTGTAGCAGTAGAAGATGCCCTCATCCTTTTTGCTCACGTTCACTATAGTGAGGGTGTATGTTGGGGCATTTTCAGACACTAAGTATTTGGTCGTGTTATTGACAACGGTGTTGTTCTTCATTTTCCATACGGTTGTAGTTCCTGGGAGAGAGCTGGTCTCAGTACAGCTGAGTACGACACTTGTGCCCTCCAGAGCAGTTACCAAAGGATCTCCTAACGGATACGGAATCTCTGAAACACCAGACAAAGATGTCCATCTTAAATCTCAATGAATAAAACAAACTGTAATGTTGTATCAATGCTCACCAAATCACTAACACACAAAAATACACAACACAACCTTTCACTGTAAACTGCTCTGGACATGTGCTTGACAGCTTCCATGAGATTTAAATGAGATCAAAACATCTCATTCTACATTCATTTACATACATGCTTAATATTAAATCAGTGATGATCTTACTAAGTGTGAGGGAACAGTTTTTCTGCACTCCAGTTACGTGTTTTCCCACACATGTCACGTTCTCTCCATCATGCAATATAAACGTGTTCACATGGACCTCCAAACGCTCGGTCTTTTGAGACGTGTTCACTGTGGGACCCTTCGCTATCACAGACTTTTCCAGAACTTCATGCCATTCCAGGGTGGGTGCTGGGTAACCCCCAAACCAGCTGCATACAAACACAACATCTGTGGACCCATTTCCCGGTTTCCAGCTGCATTCTGGGTCTCTCTCTGGAGCATCTGAACATAGATGAGATTCATATATTTAGGATTAAAGCCTCAGAATAAAAGAAAGCAATAAGAGTGAATACAATTTGCATATGTTAATGACCTCCAAACAGTAAACTAAACTCAAGCACTCTCGCTTATGAAAGAGAATTTATTTGCCAGTCATTTGAAAAAACACTGAACTGTTTAATGAAAGATGTACATAGAAATTCATTCCATTTGAATTAAACAAATGAGGTCTAAGAACACAATATAGAGAACAATTGTTTAAAGAACAATTGTGAATAATTTAAAATGAACAAAAATCAGTTATCGAGCAACTACATGAAAGATCTGTGTTCAACAAGATCTCTTACCCCCATTCACAACACTAGATTTATTTTAAAAGTGATTTATAATTTGTAAAATGACTTACAATTTGAACTGTCGGGTCCAATTGACTTTATTTGATTTCAACATATGTAAAAAAGTATGTAAACTTATTCGCAATTTATGCTTCAAACATTTATGCTGGCGGATTACAGTTTTAAGAGCATCTGTTTCCAAAAATAACCTTTTCAAAAGTATTAACATGTCTGGGCAAACCATGTGTGTGTGTGTGTGTGTGTGTGTGTGTGTGTTCATATCTTACAGTAAACCAGTAGTTCTCGTGCTTTCCTCACAGTTCTTTTAGAGAGAGTGTTCTGAGATACACAAAAGTACGTGCCCTGATCAGTCGCTTTGATGTCACTGATGGAAAACTCGAGGAAAGATTTATTTCCAAAGCTCTTGTCAACGGCCCCACTAGAGGGTGAAACCTCAAACATGCATGTCAGATTCTGTGAGGGCACTGAGTCGCTGGAGCAATGAAAAATTACATTTGAACCTTTTTTAACAGCTAATGATCCATTCTGCAGTGTGGTTACTGGTTTTATATCCAGTAATACATTAGTTGGACCATCTGTAAAAAAAAATACATCACAATTTAACTGCATAACCATTAATAATCATTTACAGAACTCTAACAAAACAGAAATGTTTCAGAGCTCCTATATAACTGTTTCAGAATATACATACATATATGTGTGTGTGTGTGTATAATTATTATAATACCAAGCGTTTCTATATAATAGAAACAGAGGTTTCGTGAGATTCCAATTGTTTAAATGTAAAAAATAAACAATACAATTTGTTCTGTTCCAAAGGTTATGTCAAACAGCATAACCTACACATTGAGTCACATGACAGCGAGTTCCTGCAAATTCACGCATAGGTGTCTAACCAGATAAACCTGTCGGAAAGCAGACTCCCTCTTACAGGAACTGCGAACTTCTGCATGCAGAAGCTTTTCATACTTTACATGAGTGTGGTTAAGATATTCAGCACCGTACCGGCGACTTGAAGCTGGACTTTAGATTGAGTTTTCCATGTGTCGTCACCTTCTGTTCCGGACTGACACTCATAAAGTCCTGCATCTACAAACTGCAGCCCACTGATCTGGAGAGATCCGTTCGTTGAGGCGGACAGACGGACAGACTGCTTAGAGGAGGTCTGGGGTAACGTGTCAGTAGAGTTGTTCCTCCAGCGGTACAGAACTGCAGATGCGTTCACGGCGGTTGTGTTGCACTGCAATGTGACGGTCTGTCCTCTCTCTCCAGTAACATAGTGCACCTGCTCTGTCACTACACCAACAGCCAAAAACAATCATAAATACTCTACGGTACTAACATGTTTTGTTTTGTTTTTGGACATGTACCAATGTCATATTTTGTACATGCAGAATGGAGCATACAGCATGATATAATAATCATTAAATATCAGTGTATAGAGTAAATATATCAACTAATCTAACCGAAGGAGGAAAAACTGATATTATCATGTAATGATAGATGATGATAAAAAGGATCATTCTTATTTAAATTTCAAATAATAATTAAACAATGTCTCTTTTAAAAATGAAAACAAAAATAAAGTTATCGGTCTACTTTACCTGTTTGATGTGACAGAAGAAACAGATAAAAGGAAATTTGGACAATTTTCATTGTGGTTTCAGAATGTCTTCGGGTAATAATGGGCTGAAATGGTTTTGTAAATGCGATCGAGTTTGCCTTCGCTGTCGGACAAAAGTTGTGATTATAAATCTTCCATTAGGATCAATTCGTGTCCATTTGCCCTCGTATCGGCCTGCGCTTTGATTTCTGTGTATGTTTGCGTTAATTCGGCGTCATGTTCTCCGTGTTTACTCGTATTCATTCCCGGAAACTTTGAATTTGTTGCGTGTCCACACCCTTCACCTGCGCTCTTAAAGAGACAGTGCCGACAAACGTTCTGGAAACGTTCTGAGAATGTAGATTTGTAGACTTGGATTATTGTGGGCTCTTAAAATTAAGTTAATACAAAAAACGAAGTGCTTTATCATTTGTAAGTCACTCTGTTTAAAAGCGGCTCCGAAACGAATACATATAAACGAAGCGGAAGTTTTCCATCACGTCCGCTAAGGGCAGCAGAGCTTTCAGCTGTTTTGGTTCCCTGTCGTTGGTTCCTAATGTAAAACACTTTTAGTGTGTCAGTGTCGAAAGCCAGCAGCGATCTGCAGCGAATCCTCAGCAATCGACCATCACAACAGTCTAACGAATGCAACAGTAAATACAACAGTAAATACAACTCTTTCATATGCTGTTGTCGTGAGTCGCTGTTACTTTAGGATCTAAAACATTGTTACATTGTGACGTGTAACTGAGTTTAAACTTCAATTATAAAGCGGGATTAAATATTTAATCTCTGCTCTTAATTGGTTTATTCTATGCATCTTAATTAAATACAAATTTACTATCCGTGAAAATAAAAAGAACACATAAAGTTCAAAAGTTAAGTCTTTGGCTGTGTTTCATTACATAGTGAGTTGCCTACCTGGACAGCAGTTAGCGTCTTAGGCTACTGTACAAATCCCATATGACACTTGCTGATAATGCTGTATAGTTAGGCATCTTTTTGCACACTGTCATGCCCAAAAATGCTGTCTTGCCAAAAAACGCTGTCTAGTAGGTAGAGTGCTCACTAGGTTTCAGGGAACAGTCATGTGGACCAGTTGTATCTGTAGGTCACAGTACTACAGTCAGTACAGTGTACGTAAAAAGTAAAGTTTTTCTGATGTATGATGTAGAGCATGATGTTAACAACACCAGGGTCATGGGTTCAATTCCAGGGATTGCACATACTCAGAAACAATGCAATGTAAGGATAAAACCGTCTGCCAAATGCATAAATGTAGATGTGTAAATCTGTAGCGATACAATACGTTTATCTAGTTTTTGTTTATGTTTCATGTATTTTGAGGAGCACATAAAAAATCAGGTGTTGCCATAGAGACACAAATCTTTGTGTTTATCACCAGCAGCTGAATCACTGACTGTGAGTATGAACTCTTATGGCCTCATTGGTTGATGCTTGGGGCTCACAAACAAATTGCTGCGCTTATGATTCTGGCATGGAACCATCAACAAATTACTGTGATGGTGCCAAATCAGCTTTGAGTACAACATCTACTAAATGCTATTTACACACTTACTAAATATGATATTAATACAGAAATCAGAACAGTGCTGTTGATTCTTGAGGTTTTAATAATAAATGGCTCTTGGGTCACATACCTCTGAAAGTCACATCACATCCTCTGAGAGCCACTGAAGAACTGAAGTTCAGAGAGGTCAGTGGAATGAAGATGACATCAGCTGACTCTCTGAAGTGATTCTTTCAAGACCTCAGCAGGACTGTGAAAATCTGCTTCAGTTTTTACTCACAGACAATATTTTTCTTACAAACAGGAACTGGACAGAATTGGTCCCTGCACTGTAGTTACTACTACAGTAGTCCTAAATCTCTGGACAGTTACATCATGTTAAAAAAATATATGTATATATGTATATGTGTATATGTGTAAATATATGTATAAAATATGTATTTGCATTAGATATCAATGTTTTAATAAGTAAAACTTCACTTCATTTTTGATAGGTTGTGTTTAAATGATAAAACAACCAATAAACATCCATTATTATGATGAACTACACCTGTGTCAGAATCAGGTATCATTGTATGTGTGTACGTGTAAGACTGTATCAAAGCTCAGTTCATGGTTTATTCTGTCGTAAAGATGCAGCGTGCATATACAGCTCTCTCTCTCTCTCTCTCTCTCTCTCTCTCTCTCTATCTCTCTCTTTCAGTCTTTTAGTTTAGTCTGCATAGTAACACATTAACAGCATTCAGAACACCTTAGCAACTGCATAACTAAACATGGCGGAGAAAAGTTTAGACTGTACTACAGTTTCAGCTAGGATTGGCTGCTGGCATTACCTCACAGTCCTTCTTCACTGGCTAGCTTTATTTGGCTCCACCTTAAAGCTGCCAGTTGAAGAGCTGTTGTGGGTAACCATAGCAACAGACAGCCAGAAGGGAGTGGTCAGAAAAGTATGAGATGATTCAATTGGAAGGGTGAAGAGCCAATTAGAATAAACCCCTTATGATGAATGCACACTGATGGTGACTCATATATTCCTGACATGAGAGTGGTTTTATTATTGCCTGTAGTTATATTGTAGGTGTGATGGGGGACCTGAGCACAGAGATTTCCTTCTCACCTCAGTTTGGTGACGTTTGTTGACACCCCGGGCTGATGGAAAGAGACCCCACCTAACCCTGTGATTTCAATACCATCATATCCTTCAGTAAGATTAAGATTCATTTCCTGTGTTTTATTTGTCATGTGTATGAATGTATTGTCTAATCTACAACTAATTATCAGTGTAAGTCTATGCTGAAGAAAAATCTGAAATCGATTTGTGTTGTTGTCTCTGTGCACTGGAAACCTGTGACACTAAAACAAATTCCTCGTATGGCAAGCATACATGTCAATAAACCGGTTTCTGATTCAGTGTGTCAGGCGGTCTGTGTAGCTCTCTATCTGATCTTCTGATTCTGATTCAGTGTGTCAGGCGGTCTGTGTAGCTCTCTATCTGATCTTCTGATTCTGATTCAGTGTGTCAGGCGGTCTGT
>JAZGTJ010009431.1:0-14833 GCA_036877575.1 Botia almorhae
AAGTTCGTCCATTTTGTTGACCAGTGACCGAACATTAGCCAGGAAAATGCTGGGTAGAGCGAGCCGATGCGGTGTAAGCATTAGCTTAGCCCTTAGCCCACCACGCTTCCCCCGCCTTTGTTTACGGTTGCTTCGCCGCCTGCGAGTACTTCCGAGCAGCCTCCGGTGTTCTGGAAATCTCCGGGATGAGTTGAAGTTTGGCTATATACGCAACAGAATGGCGCGATCCAATGTCTAAAAGTTCTTGCCTGCTGTAGGATGATAAAGCAAGGCTGTTCTTGGTGAAGAAATCGGTAAGTAATAAAAAAATTACTGCTAAAATGCAAAAACTGGTGAGACGCAGAGCCTCGCGTTGTGCACGCGCCACCATCTTGGTTTAAATGGTTGCTTTGGTTTTCTGTAAACATATTTAGATTTAGCAAGGTGATTGCTTTGGTATTTTTAACCACATTGCTATGTGGTTGCTTGCTGGCAAAATGAACCACACTCATTGATATGTTCTTTGGTATAAAGACATGTTTTTGATATTCTGGTCCTCGAATATGGAGTACATGTAAAAAGTCCTTTCTTTAATGTAAGTTTAAGGAATTTTTTCATCTACTAATATCAGTCCTATTTTACATGAACACTTGAGAGTATTGTCATGTTTATCAAACACTGCTGCTTATGATTACAGTAGTAAACTAGCACAGATTAGTAGAATAGAAATGTATATGTAAACCAGCAATCAGTTGTTCTTTAAAAGCATTTTTATGTCTTTACAGACACACAATCTCATGTGTATCCAGTCTTATTGTTTTTGAATGTTCTGATGACAATAAAACATATTTGCTGTATTTAGTAGTGCTGACGACGGCCTAAAGTGTTACGTATAAAAGTGTTATATATGTATAAAGTCTTAAGTGTTTTATATATATATATGTATATATATATATATATATATACTGGAGAGTAGGAGGAATTATTAGAGAGTAAACATTTGTCCTTATGCATTTGCATTTGTCCTTAAACTACACTAGGACTATCTGCTATGCAAACAAACAGCAGTTGCATGGGACACAGCCATGCAGACGCATTCAGATTGGATAACAACTTACATAATCAGGCTGCCATGGTGATGGCCTCTGGAGGTAGAGGGAGGGTTCTGTTCACCAGCACGCACACACATGCATGTATGTTTACACCCCAATAATCCAGTATATCAAGAACACTTGCAGACTGGTCAAACTGCTTTAGGGATTGTGTAATCACTGATGGTGTGTAAATGTTTAGCATTTTTTCTTTAACATTCAGTAATGGATCGTAGTAATACTATTAAAGGCATGCCTCTTGTTTCTAATCACCCAGTCTGTCATCAGACATTCAGAGGAAGTCTAAAATCTACAGTATTAAAGGATGGAAATATGATTTTAGAGAGACAGCATCACCACAACTACATCATAATGACACATCTCAGACACACTCTTGTGCTAAGTGAAAGTTTGCAGCAGTAATCTTTCCATTGAAAAGTCATACATGAAATCCCAAAATAGTTTGATTGTTTTTCCTAGACAGCAATGCCAACAATTATTTTGTGTTGTTTTTTATTTCTCTAATGACATTTAAGGAAAATGAAATATCAATGAGAACTTGTTTGAGTCTCCTCGTCGTAAAAAGAGCAGCCTCAGCTCTTTTGCCTCTTTTGTCAATTTTTTACAAGTGGTCTTTCTTCACTCAAGGCAACCCTTTTCAATCTGTTTACTGTTTGAGGAGTGCATCAATAGAATCAATAGAATGTCACTGTTCTGGCTTTCTGTCAAGTCTGGAGGTCATTTTTGTCCTATGTCAGAGTGTGAGGCTAGATTCAGACTCGACTCATCTTGTCTTGGCCTGTCTTGGTTGCCAATATATCCATAAAGACACCAGTTACAATTTAGTATCCAAAATCATTTCTGGAAGTCTGGATTTGAGTATGCAAATGTTATGAATGTTAAATACAGTGTTGGTTATATTTTTAGTGCTGAACATTTTATCAGTGTAATTCAAGAGAAGATTTTCAAAGTTTAATCTTAATTGTTTGAAAGGTATACATTTAATAAGAGACCTAAGGCTAAAATGATGTACAAAAGTTTAAATGTGTGTGGTGAGACCAATTACAATACTGTAACCAGGTATCAGACTGAGTTGGATCCATCTGCAGTATCTTTTAATCACAACAAACAGGCAGGGTCGGTAACAGCAAACTGGTGTGATTGAGACAAGGCAAAAGGGATAACAAGAAACAGGCGAGGGTCGAGACAGGCAGCAAACAATCCAAATAACGAGATAACAAATCCAGGTAAAGGGGCAGGTGGCAAACAATCTATAATCCAGAAAACAGTCCAAGTCATACACTAATACACCAACAATAGAAAACAGGGAATAACGCTCAGTAGTGATGCTGGGGCAAATCAAGACTTCGCAAAAAAGTAACTGAAAATGTCCGGTTTTATAGAGCTGATGAAATGAGGTGCAGGTATAGAAATAGGAAGTAATCAATTCAACGGAGAGTATGATGGGAAGTGTAGTTCTGAGAGTTCAGTATTCCGGTGATGGCTCCCTCTGGCGACTCGACGGGGAAGAGGCTGGAGCCTCCATCGTAACAAATACTGTGCTGTCATGCAAACACTATGAATACAGATTTTTATTATTTTTGTCAGTATTGAGATACTGCATCTTAATATCTGCATGTGATAAATCTAGCATCTCAAAGATAGTTCATTAATCTGCTAAAATAATGGAAATGCGTAGAGATGAGTGTGTGTGTGTGTGTAAAGGTCAACAGTCAGTATTGTTTTCAAACTCGTATAAGGCAGCAAACAACCCTCCCCCACCCTGAGCATCTGCAGAGACTAGAGCCACAAAGAAATAGAAAAAAAGAGAACACTTACAAAAACATTTAGTAATTTTTGTATAAATTAAAAAATACAACATTTACTATGTTTACGGCTTTTACAGCCTTGGGTTATAATTTTTCCAAAACCTGAATAAAGGGTTTTAAAATGTCATTGATTCAGTTTCTTACAAAGACCAACTATTTCATTTCATAAGACTTATCATCAGGAGCCATGGGAAGTCCCTTAATTTAATTACTCTTGATGAACTAAGAATTAGGATAAATTGTACGGTTTGCTGGCATTATCACAAAATAAAGTTGCAAAAGATCTACTTCTAATGTTTGACATGGCTGCATCTCTTTTTAAGTATTACTGGATCTTAGTGCTGCTTTTAATACCATATATCCTGCTGTACTGGATAGGCTTGAGATCAATATTGGCATCACTGGTCTGGCGTTGGCACAGTTTAAGGCCTGTTTATCCAACCACTATTGTTTTGTTTTATGAAATGTCATATAAATTCACAGATTAGGCCCCCTGTCTATGATTAGTTTTTCATTGTTATACTGACAATCCATTCACATTACATTGATTTTTGCAATTCCATGCATGGATGTTTTGACCTTTGTGGCTGGCTCACAATCTAAAATCAGCAGTTCTCTGCTAGTGTGTTTTCAAAAGACCTTCAAACATTCCCAACAATGCAGATTGTGACCTTTCCTGCAGGGTCACCATGGAGACACTGTTAAGAAGCCACTCTTAAGCAGCAGTTTGCTCATGTTACAAGGTACATTACAACATCATTAAAGCTGAAGTGTGTCATTTTTAGAAAATACAATACCTTTTTTGTATGTCGTTTTTTTAACCTGAAAAGTGTAAACACTCTGGCACTCTATCACTCTTTCAAAACATGCTGGCTCTAACAATCCCAGGCTGGGGCTCTGTCCTGAGCCATAGGCATCATCCTCAGGTTACCAAAAAGGAAACGGGACACAGCTAGGACAAGAGGTAGAACAAATTCTGTCCATATGAGTTCTATCATCATGGGGTGGGGACTCCACTCCCCCGGCCTCAGCCCCAGCCTTGACAAGACATCTGCTCACAAACTTAGGTAAAAAAGAAAAGAAAAGAAGCATCTCAATTTAACAAACCAGCTAATTTGGTACCTGCACTAAACCTTGATCGTGCGAAACAGACTGGCCTTTGGGGAAAACCCCTTGGTCCTGAGATACCACTGCAGGGGTCTTGTATACAGAAGGAGAAATGTCACAAGCCCTAACAGTCTTTAAGCTGTTATGCACTGGCCTAACTTGGTTCTGGACACTGCTGTCAAAATTAATTAAATATGTGCAAAAATATACCAGGCCCACATCAAAGCTAAATCCCACACAACCCACAAAAAGGATTGTCTCTTGAACTCGATGGGCTCAACTCGATGAGGGAGCCAAGGCCACGACCATACATACTGAATGTGTATAGGAGTAATGCTGGGCCAGATAGAGGGTATGCCTTGTGCCCAAAAGCGAGACCCCTGGAGCTGTAGAAGGATGGAGACGTGAACAAAAGTGTCCATCTCTATTGTGACAAATCAGTCCTTAGACTTGATTTGACTCACATTTAAAGGAGTCCTAAACATCTTAAAATCCAAGTATCCTCAGAGAATGGTTTAATTGATGGAAATCTAAAACAGAACACAGTCCTCCATCCTTTTTGGCACTATAAAATACTAGTTGTAGAATCAAGCTGTCTCTCTGGGGTAGAAATGTAATTAATGGCTTCCAATACCAAGAGAGATATGCTTCATGCTCCAAATGCCCACTAAGGAAATCAGCTCCACAAAACTGACCTTGGGTGTTTCTCGTATAGTAAGTTTGGTATCCTGAAGTGGCTGGGCAGCAGGATAAAAACAGCATCCCGGCAAGGTGAAGCAGGTCATCCCCTTGGTGCCCCAACATAATTATGTGTAATGTGGGCAGCAGTCTCCAATCAATCGTGATGCCTCAAGAGAATTATTTATTTTGGTTATGCAATCCAGTTTGTCACCCTGCCACCCTCTATCACTCCCTTCTCTTGAAGTGAGTGATAGAGATCATTCCATATGCCAAGATGAACAAGGCTTTTTATTGCCCTTGCTTTATCATGCCCAAGAAAGGGGGTGCTGCGACCAGTCTTAGATTTGCGTACCTTGATTCGGGTACTTCACAAACTGCCCTTTAAGATGCTAACACAGAGGTATATTATTTTATCCATACACAGTCAGGATTGTTTTTTGTCAATAGACCTGAAAGATGTGTACTTTCATGTGTTGATCCTCCCTTGACACAGATGTTTCTGCAATTTGCTTTTGAGGGGCGTGCGTACCAGTACAAGGTTCTCCCCTTTAGTCTGGCCTCAGGTCTTTACGAAGATTGCAGAGGCTGCCCTTGTTCCCCTATAGGTGACTTAGGCTTCAGGTCAACTGGGAAATGAGCAAGCTCTCCCCTGTGCAGAGCATCTCTTTTCTGGGTATGAAGTTGGACTCGGCCTGAATGATGGCCTGTCTTACAGTGGAAAGGGCACAGTTAGTGCTGGGTTGCCTGGAGCTGTTCAGACACAGGCCAGTGGTCCCACTAAAAAGTTTCAGAGGCTCCTGGGGTATATGGCATCCTCAGGGAAGGTTGTGCCACTTGGTTTGATGCATATGAGACCACTTCAGCACTGGTTTCAGGACTTTAGCATAGGCTTCAGGTGCCTCTTCGTGTCACCACACTTTCAACAGATGCATCAAATATGGTCTGAGGTACCGTGTCCAACAGGAATGCAGTGTTGGGGACCACCTCGGTTAGCTCATAAATTGCTGGCAGTTCTGCTTGCTCTGTAGAGATTTTTACCATTGATTTAGGGCCAGCATGTGTTAGTCCAGATGGACAACACAGACACTGTGGCAGTGTGCTATCCTATTGCATGTTGCAGCTCGTTTATTGCCTCCTTCTTTGGAGTCAACAGTGGATAAAATCCATGCGAGCCACTCACATTCCGGGTCACCTCAAATGCAGCGGACATGCTCCCACAAGTGGAAAGTGGAGAATCTATCCCTGCGTAGTCCAGCTGATTTTAGAGAGATTTGCAGAGGCCCATAAAGAGCTGTTTCCTTTCAGGGAGACCACCAACTGTGCCCTTTGGTAGTCCCTAACTGAGGATTCCTTTGGCATGGATGCCCTGGCACACGGCTGGCCGTGGCATCTATGTAAGTATGCATTTCCACCAGTGAGCCTACTTGCACAAGTTTGGGGAAAGGTCAGGGAGGAGCAGCACCAGGTGCTTATGGTGGCCCTGTACTGACCCAATCAGACTTGTTTTTTGAACTAATGCTCCTGACAGCAGCTTATTCTTGGTGCATTCCCCTGAGCCAGGACCATCTCTTTCAGGTGCAGAGCGTGTTCTGGCACTCAAGGCCAGACCTCTGGAACCTCCACATCTGGGTTTGAATGAGACACAGAAGGCTTAAGGGGTCTATCACCAGCGATGATAGACAACATCCCTTAGACGAGGACCCACTCATTGTGGCAGCTGTATGCACTGAAGTGAAATCTTCTTGTGAACTGGTGTTCTTCCCAAGAGGAAGATTCACAGAGATGTGCTATTAGTGTTGTGTTGTCCTTTCTGCAAGAGAGGTTGTAGAGGCCGTTGTCTCCACCACTCTAAAGGTTTATGTGGTGGCTATATCTACCAGCCACGGCACTGTGAAGGTCAAGACAGTGTGACAGCACGACCTGGTCATTAGGTTCCTAAGAAGTGCCAGGAGATTAAACGCTCCTAGACTGCACCTTATTCCCTGTCCAGTGCGTGTGTTACGCTTATACTTATAAGAGCTTCAGACACTCTAAACAGCTCTTTGTCTGCTTTGGAGGTCAGCAGAAGGGGAAGGTTGTTCCCAAACAGAGATTAGCCATAGTATTGTGAAGGCCATTACTCTGGCCTATCAATCACAAGACCTGCCATGCTTGCTGGGGTCAGGGCAGACTCCACTAGGGCAGTTATGTCTTCATGGGCACTGGCAAAGGGTGCCTTACTGGCAGACATTTGTAGAGCTTTGGGCTGGGTTACACCCAACACCTTGGGTGTTTTTACAACCTCCAGTTGTGACCCGTGTTTTTCAGGGGGATTAATTGTAATTGGGCAGTTGCACCATTTGCACCTGCACCTTTCCCCTGAGGTAATAACATGCACCATTTCTGTCCAGAAAATGTCCTTGGACATAGGACATCTTGATGGTCATTTTTAAGCACCTTTGGTGGACAACTCAGCAGAGGAGTTGGACATGAGGCTTGATACTGATGAGCATGGCCTTTCCAGGCAAGCCTGTGTATCTGAGCTGGGTGATCCGTACATGTGGATTCCTCTCTCTTAGGTAACCCGGTATGATGTATTGTCCACAGACAGGTTTCCCTCATGGTAAAGCCAGTGTCTTCCCCTCTGTAAAGTTCCTGAGTCTACCTTTACTTCTGTGGCTATGCACCCTCTTGGGTAATAGGGTTCTTTCCAGTTTGTGTACTACCTTCCAGGTATGTATATATGTTGTATCTACCACATGGCACCTACCAGTGGTAGGATATGGTCTCCGTAGTGTTGCACCCTTCTTAAGAAAGGGGACACTGTCACAGATTTTATGCTTTGCTATTGGCCACCCCTTGCAGCCATGTTGGCATGGGTCCACTCCCTATGGGTGGAAGGGAGGTGCTTTACACCTAAAGGTGTACCTTCAGAATACAGTCCTGCTTCACCATTAACTAACACTACTAAAAATTAAAAACCATTTTATTTTAATATACTAATATATTAATATACCAAAAACTACCATATTGTTTACCATGGTGTTTTCATAGTACTCTAAGATACTTAAAAAAATTACCATGCTATTTGTGAAAGTGCACAGGGTAAAAAAGAAAAGAAGCTAAAAAGATGCAAAAAGACTATATAGGGTCTGCTATATAAACGCTATTTGTTATATACTGACAGACAGTGAAAGTGGTGGCACTCTACAGATGTGTTTGTGTTGCATGTGAGACAGCAGCAATGTGTCTCAATTTCTGTGAAATTGGATATCAGGTTGCCTGGCATTGCACCATACTGTGAGGGGTGTGTTTGTATGGGTGTGGGGCGGAAGGGCCTTATCCTGTGGTTAAGAGGAGGGGGAGGTTGGAGAGAGAGAAAGAAGAGAAGCAGTGGTCTAACCGCTTTCTCAAATACAGATGGAGAAAGCTGAAAAACTGTTTATTACGTAGAACTAACCCAAACACAGCAGGTGTGCATGTGGGAAAAAATACAGCACATATACTGTAAAAACAATTACTGGTAATTTAAAGTGTATTCTTTGATACGTGTTGCCAAAATTGTACATACATTTTTAGAGTGGTATTTATAGTTAATTGGCAACTGTATACTGTTACTTTACAGTGAATACAGCACTTTACTACAAGAAATTACTGATAAGCATTATATTGTCCTGGCAGTATTTCACTTCAATGTACATGTGCATACTTTTTGTGTGTGGCATAAGAGGATATAAGGTCCCAAGACACAACATGTCTCCTCTCTGTTGTGTGTCTTTGACTGCTTTCTCACACTGTTCACCTCCCCCCCTTTTAGAGCACTCCTCCTCATGTGTCACTCTATCGCTCTATCTTGCCCAAAAGAAACACTTACTGCACGTGCTCAGTAGCAGCCTGCACCCATTGCAATTCATTCTCTCTGTGGCTTTCTATACAAGCATGTCATCAAAAGGAGAGTCACTAATGTACTTTATTAGTATGAATAAAAACTATTCAGAGGCATTAACATTAATATGAAAATATTGCAAGCATTCAAACAAAACCTTTGACATCACTGAGATAATAAACTCATATAAATTTATCTAAGAACTTTTTAAGGATTTCTGGGTAGAGAGCTAGTTTCACTTTTAAACAAACATTTGTTTGTGTTCAGGAACTCACTCATACCCAGGCCCTCTTTACACCTGGTGTTCAGGTCAATCACAAGCGCTTACCAGAGGCACACTGCTGTTGACACCAGAAACTAACATGCATCTGCTTTTGTGACTACACTATATGTAGTCCTTAGACTGCATTAACCTAGACTGTATTAGACTGCAAAAATGTTGCATAGTTTACTAGTTTTTAAAAACACTGACAACTATTTTAAAGTATGTCCACCATTTAAAAAGATAAAACAATTTAAACTTCACAATTTAGCAAGTGAATAAATGGTTACAGTCTTAATGGACTGTATCCCAAGAAACACTCTGAACCTGTTACAAGATTCTTAGCCAATCCAGCAGCTGTGGTGGTGAGTTTTGCACCATTTACACATTTTCACCATTAACGCAAATGTAAAGCTCTAGTAAAATATAATCAAAACAATTAATTCATTACATTAATACTAAACTAAACAACAAATTATCATGTTGTAGACTTTCTTATGTTCTGAAAGTGATCTAAGCAAATAACATTGTATGAAAATGTGGATTGTGTAATGGTTTGCAAAAAAGGTTTTGCAACTGAACTCTGTGTACAAAGTCCATTTTTTTCTTAAATGACAGTAGTGTCATAACCCTTGTCTGTACTACTTAAACACAGAGTGTGAGCCAGTGTGGAAAGAAAGGAGGAAAAGGAGAGAGCTCAAACAAATCATGGGGTGGGGAAGCCACATTCCTTGAGTGCTATGAATAGCTAATATGATCCTGGGGCAGAACTGAGGACCTGCCCTGGGATAAAGAGAGACGCGTCTTGGGTATTTGAAGACTCATGTCAGATGAGGCCAACATATTGTTCTCTGTTGTTTGTCTAAAAACCTTTTCAAATTTCACAAAATCGTATGTTTAGTTCTTTTAAAAAAATAGCCGTCTTGTTTAACAAAGTTTAAAAAATGTCGTCTTTTATTTTGAAGAATATTTTCATATTGTTTTCCTTAATCAGCATTTTGTTATGTTCCAGTAGAAACAACAAAACATCCTTAAAACAAGATAAATCCTATTTCTTACCTATCGTGTTATATATAGATCTAAAGTGGTGTCGGCTTTAATTTAGTTGTTGTGTTTAGGATTTGCTTTAGGATGAGTTTGAGGATGAGCTCAGTCAGATTACAAGACTGTTGTGTTTTTAATTAACTTATTTGCACACCCATCCAAATAATTGAATTCAGGTGTTCCAATCACTTCCATGGCCTTAGGTGTATGCTTCTACTATGCTTCACTGCTTCTACAAACATTTGTGAAAGAATGGGTCGCTCTTAGGAACTCAGTGAATTCCAGCGTGGACTGTGATAGGATGCCACCTGTGCAACAAGTCCAGTCATGAAATTTCCTCACTACTAAATATTCCACAGTCATCTGTCAGTGGTATTATAACAAAGTGGAAGCAATTGGGAATGACAGCAACTCAGCCATGAAGTGGTAGGCCACGTAAAATGACAGAGCGTGGTCAGCGAATGCTGAGGCGCATAGTGTGCAGAGGTTGCTAACTTTCTGCAGAGAGTCAATCGCTACAGACCTCCAAAGTTCATGTGGCCTTCAGATTAGCTCAAGAACAGTGCGTAGAGAGCTTCATGGAATGGGTTTCCATGGCCGAGCAGCTGCATCCAAGCCATTCATCGCCAAGTGCAATGCAAAGCATCGGATGCAGTGGTGCAAAGCACGCCGCCACTGGAATCTAGAGCAGTGGAGACGTGTTCTCTGGAGTGACGAATCATGCTTCTCCATCTGGCAATCTGATGGACGAGTCTGGGTTAGGTGGTTGCCAGGAGAATGGTACTTGTCTGACTGCATTGTTCAAACTGTGAAGATTGGTGGAGGTAGGATTATGGTGTGGGGTTGTTTTTCAGAAGCTGGGCTTGGTCCCTTAGTTCCAGTGAAAGGAACTCTGAATGCTTCAGCATACCAATAGATTTTGGAAAATTCCATGCTCCCAACTTTGTGGGAATAGTTTGGTGGTGGCCCCTTCCTGTTCCAACATGACTGCGCACCAGTGCACAAAGCAAGGTCCATAGAGACATGCATGAGCGAGTTTGGTGTGGAAGAACTTGACTGGTCTGCACAGAGTCATGACCTCAACACCTTTGGGATGAATTAGAGCGAAGACTGCAAGCCAGGCCTTCTCGTCCAACTTCAGTGTCTGACCTCACAAATGCACTTCTGGAAGAATGGTCAAAAATTCCCATAAACACACTCCTAAACCTTGTGGAAAGTCTTCCCAGAAGAGTTGAAGCTGTTATCGCTGCAAAGGGTGGGCCGACGTCATATTAAACCCTATGGATTAACAATGGGATGTCATGTAAGTTCATATGCGTCTAAAGGCAGATGAGCGAATACTTTTGGCAATGTAGTGTATGTTTGAAGAAGTGAGTTGCGGTAGGAGGGTGAGGTTCTGGTCACTGTCCTAAAGGCCTGGGTCAGAGGTTAACATTTAATGCGAGCGGCTATGATGTTGGCTCTCATTGGTTGATTGAAGACCAGACATGCTGCAGCATCCTGGATCATTTGCAGGGCTTTGGTTGTGTTGGCTGGAAATATATATTGTCATAGAACGCCAGGCTCCACCCCCAATCAACATTCACAATCACCGGAATTCTAAGCATGCGTGACTGGTGTGTTTTGAGTTGTTTTTTTTAAGGTAGTTATCGTCTCAGCAGCTCGGGTGGAGGCTGGGAGTTTATCTCACTACAAAGGAACAGAGTAGGTAAAAGTTTTAGAGCGTGATCTGGTACCTCATTATGGGGAAAAGATTAGACATCGCTCTACCACCCCACCGACCATGGGACTGTGCAATTGATCTCTAACCAGATAAACCGGTGCCCAAAGGTAAAATCTATTTTCTATCCATCCCCGAACAGAAGGCCATGGAGGAGTACATCGGTGAGGCTTTACAACAAGAATACATCCATCCCTCAACTTACCCTGCTGCTTCTAGTTTCTTCTTTGTGGCAAAAATAGATGGAGGCTTGAGGCCTTGTATCAACTACCGGGCATTAAACAAGATAACCATCCACTACAGATACCCACTTCCCCTCGGCCCTGGAACAGCTTTGGGGAGCCAGGATATTCATCAAGTTGGACCTCAGAAGTGCTTACAACCTCATCTGGATACGTGAGGGGGACATGTGGAAAACCGCCTTTGTGACGCCTACAGGCCATTACGAGTACCTGATTATGCCGTATGGACTGGCTAACGCACTCTTTGTATTCCAGGGGTACATGAATGAGGTGTTCCGGGAGTACCTACACCAGAATGAGGCCAAACATTGCCAGCACGCTGGTCCTCCAGCGGCTCAGCGAACACCAGCTATACCTGAAAGCGAGAAATGCATGTTTCACCAGTCCTCGATCCAATTCCTAGGATATTCAATCAACGCCCACGGCATCAAGATGGATGAGGGGAGAGTGAAAGCTATCCGGTCCTGCCCATTTCCCACAACGGTAAAATAACTTTAACGATTCCTGGGTTTCTCTAATTTCTACTGATGCTTCATCCAAAACTACAGTTCCATCACAGCTCCACTCACAAATCTCCTGAAAAACAAGCCCAATTTCTCTGTCCTGGACTCCCGAAGCCACTAACGCCATGAAAATCCTTCAAACAGCTTTCACGTCGGCTCAACTCCTGGTATATCCTGACCCACAAAAACCCTTTGTAGACGCTTCAACATTCGGAATTGGAGATGTTTTATTCCAGCAGCAAGGGGAACCTCCTCACCTCCATTCATGTGCCGGCAGAGCAAAACTACAACATCGGGAACAGAGAATTACTTGCCATAAAGCTCGCCCTTAAAGAATGGAGACACTGGCTGGAGGGGAAATATCATCAGAACACCTCGTCAACTCCCGGTCGGAAAACTCCACCCTCTTGCCATCACGCCCGGGGGTGGATTTTATCATAGATCAGATCTGCCAGTCTCTGACAGTAACACATGCATACTAGTAACTGTAGATAGACTCTCCAAGGCCTGTTGTCTGGTTCCCCTGAAAGTACTTCCAACTGCTATGGAAACTGCTGAGGTACTTTTTAATCATGTAATTTTTGTCTCCCTAAGGATATAGTATCCGATAAAGGGCCCACATTTATTTTACGGGTTTGGAGATCTTTTTTCTCACTCCTAGGCCTGACTGTGACTCTATCTTCTGGATATCATCCTCAGAGCAATGGACAAACTGAGAGAAAGATCCAGGAAATAGGCGATATCTTCGTACCTTCTGCTAGAACCACCAAAACTCCTGTAACCGTTTTATTGCCTGGGCCGAGTACGCACAGAATTCTCTCCGTCAACCCACCACAGATCTCCCTCCTTTTCAGTGCATATTCGGCTATCAACCTCCTCTGTTTCCTTGGTCAGGGGAACCTTCAGAGGTCCCCTCAGTCACGCATTGGTTCCAGGAGAGTGAGAGGGTCTGGGACTCAGCTTATCAACATCTCCAGCATGCTATACAACGTCATCAATTTGCGAATGTACAAAGAAACCCCACTCCAACTTACCTCCCAGGACATAAAGTATGGCTCTCCACGTGAATATACAATTAACCCTCTGGGGTCTGAGGGTGTTTTGTGCCCCTAGAGAAGTTTTGAAATGCCCTGACATTTGTGCTTTTTTGAGAATCTTTAAAACATATTAATTGCTAAAGTGTGATATCACTGTAATCAGCACAAACTGGGCTACGATAATATGTAAGCAGCATTAATGTACATGTTTGTGTTTTTGAGAAAACATCATTTATGCGTAGTCTGTGAAAAACTAAAATTTTGAAGTCACTGAAATAAGGCCATAAAATACATACAGAACAATTGTTTACAAGACTTTTGAGAACTTGATCTTGTAGCCTAGAGTTTCTGTTTCAAAATGAAGTAAAAATCATGTTGTTTACTCATTCACAGAAGACAATATATTGATTTACATTTTCTAAAACACTTTTTGTTTTAAAAGGGCATACGCGAGGAGGCGTAAAATGATCATGAATAATGCTGTGATTCACACCTGAGAGGACAAAGACCCACATAATAAGCTGCATAATGAGCCTTTTAGTCAGTGTGGCTGTGTGGGAGTGCAACAAGAATAAAATAACATTATAAAACATAATACAATAAAACACAATACACAACATTATAGATAAGTGTCATAAGCTGGCTACTGTAAGCTAAAGCTATGCACTGGGCAAAATATCTTCTTCTGAGAAAAAGGTAAATTCTTCCTCACTGTCCAAAACCATCTTCGCCAGTATAGTGTGTCATCTTTCAAACGTGTAGGAAAGTCAAATAATCTCTGTGGAAACTTGTAGTTTTTTTATGCCATTGTCCGGGGGGCGTGTGCATCGTACCTGAATCACCCAAACGATTTCCCTGTGAATAGCGGGTGGGTGTGTCCTGTCTCAGGTCATTATGAGATAATGAAGTGAAACGAAAAGTCTGTACTTCTCCTTGGTTTCACACAGATTATATAAATTGAGAATATTTGTTTTCGATTTGACATGCTTCATTTAAACATACACACATCAAGCTTTCTATAGATATATGTCTCATGTCAGTGTGTCAAGTATTCGCTGAGTTTTAGTTCATTTTAGTGACACATTTTAGGGAGAGACTCACAGAGACTGAGCAGACTGAAAGGGCACCCTGTATGTTTTCTTTATTACTAGAGTACTGTATTACTGTATATTTCTTTATTACTAGAGTATCTCGTCGATTGGTAAGGGCATGGACCCGAAGAAAGATCAGTTCCACGTTTCCCATCCTCAAGCTCCAGCTCCATACTACTCAGTCATTACCCAAAAGCCCACATCTGGTTAAATAGATTGCTCAGTTATTAGTCAATATTCTCATCTGTTGATCTAAGGACTTGATATTTATCAGTACTCACCTGCTTGTATTACCAATCAGTCTATTGTTCAAAAAATCCTGTTTGGTTTTTTAGTCTGACTTACCGTTACATATATATATATATATATATATATATATATA
>JAZGTJ010009432.1:0-19238 GCA_036877575.1 Botia almorhae
AAGCAGGGGTGGTATAGTTACTTTGCAATATGGCGCACTCAAACTGATACTGTTACATGATTGGCTGTTAGCGTGTCACTCCCTACGTTGCTAGGTTACCAGATAGCGAGTGCCTTTGTTAATGCAACCAAACTTGCTTCGCAACCTCTGTTTTCTTCCGATGAAGAATAAAAAATATCGAACGTTTTATCAAACACATTTTTTATTGATATCGATCACGTGTCTATCGCGATACATATCGTTATCGTTTTATCGCCCAGCTCTACTACAGACAGTATCTTCTATTTCTCTAAACGGCAATTTTCTGCAGAAAATGCAACTCTTCCCAGTCTAGGTGTCCCACTGCTGCGCACCCAGTTTTGCAGCCAGTTACATCATCAACAAGCTGTGGATGTCCGCTGTGCTAGGTGATGGCAGCCTAAGCCAACATGAACGTATGTTTGCTTTCTAAATAAAGCTCCCTAATTAAACCATCTCACACTGTGATAACATTACAGGATAAACAAAGCTTAGCCGGCAGAGGGAAGGCCTCAGGTTCATTTAGTCCCAAGCATGTCAGCTGATATAGCTGATATATAGCTGATATAGCCAAAGCAACAGAGCCAGCTTCACATCTTGTCTTACCCATTCATGTTACAGAACTGCATACAATCCCCATTAAAATAAAGGCCTCTTATGATGAGTCGTAAACAATGTTTAGTGTAAAAATCACTGTCTGATCAGACTAACTTGGAACCAAAGCTGATTTCAATAGGTGAGATCAAAAGAACTAACAAAGCAAAATGAAATAAAAAATATAAGGTGATAGTGGCAGACAATAATGTAAGGCCCTGAAATCATTATATGACCTATATTTTCTTCATTAGTTTGTTAAAATTATAGGTTGTCCACGATTCGGCTAATGCTTTGCTTCTTAAAGAGATAATATCAGAGGAGGCACAGAGCATTTACAAAGACATATATGCGCTCAGTAGGTGTAAGGTGTGAACTGTCTTAGCAAACAGTGTTTGTTCATCTTGAACATCGACCTGTACCTTGCTTTAATTAAAAGAATCACCTAAAACAGAACACCACAATAGTTCATTAATACATTTACATTTATGCATTTGGCAGACGCTTTTATCCAAAGTGACTTACATTGCATTATACTATACATTGTTTCTGAGTATGTGCAATCCCTGGGACCGAACCCATGACCTTGGCGTTGTTAATGCCATGCTCTAACCACTGAGCTACAGGAAAGACTTAATGAGTAAAGTTTAATGAAGTTATTTTTGTCTGGTCCATAATTTTCCTGGCCCCACCAAAAAATTATTTGATGCAAAATATTACTGATTGCTTTGTAAATTTCACAAGTACACAAATTCACAAGTATCACAAGTTGTGCTGACATTTTCAACAAAACAGTCAGCTGGACAGTGTGTTCGGTGGCATATTTAAATCATTACACAGTGCAACAACAATAACCAATTATACTAAAAAGTATCTAAAGTTTTTAAACATAAAAACATTTACTGATTTTATGATACTGACTCGCACTGAAACTCTTACACGCTGGCCCATCCTTACTGTTAAACCTTCAGAAGAATAAAGAACCCTTTATTAATTGCCAGTGCATTGATTCAAACTTGGACCATGAGTTTTAGTAATCTAAACATTAATTTAGAAGCTGCCATGTAGCCAGTTTTAGGATGACTGAAACTAAAATTGTAGTGGTTAATCAAAATATACTCATTATCTTAGCCACCAAAAGTCTCAGGGCCTCATCTGCAATATACCACAACCAACACACACTTAACCATCCAGCTGTCAAATACACTTTTAATTACACAACAGCCCAGAGGGTAAATTGTGCAACGGTGCTTTGGGGACCAAAAGAACGGGAAGGAAGTGAGGCAGTGACTCAGAGGAGAACGAGAGGACCTAAGGTACAGGGTAATAAACAAGTGTAAGGTAAAGAAAGACTGGAAAAGCGACTAATTTGCGCTGAGAATCACCTACAGCATAATTCAAAGTTTGAATTACAAAGTTACAATCACTGCATACAAAAGACATGTGTATAACCATTTGTCCGTTACTTTTTACTAGTTTAATGAGGTTGAATTTATTCAATCAAAGCCTTTAACACATGGAAAAATGTTCTATGCACAGTCACACTCTTCCTTTTCTTCTCTGCCAGCTAAGGAGATTTGAAAGCTAAATGATTAAGTAAATCAGGAGTCCTTCCTCAGGGCTGGTCCACCAAGATTTTACCTGTCCTCTATATTGTAGTTCTGAAGGGCAGAAAGGGTGGAGCACCTTCTGTCAAACTGCTATAACATCAGCTTTGTGTCATTTCACAATGTGATAATAATATAATAATAAAGCTTCTATTATTTGCTCTGTCAGTCACAGAAGTTTCTTAAGAAGTAATCATACCTAAATATCAACTCATTTGCGTTTATTTCACAGAGGTTTTTGTTTGAAATAGTATGACGAGTTATACGTCATTCTTACATCACACTAAACCACAATTCCTCATGCCAAGCACAAAATCTGAAATTAAATCTTTCTTATCATTTCCCTGCCAAACACTGCCAAGGGCAGATCAATGTCATTGCACTGAATTCAACTTTTGGTAAATAAAATCCATCCAGCTTTAAACAGCAGGAGAACTTCATATTACACAGTCTTAGAACAACAAATAATTCCATTGCTTTTCCTAAGTTGTACAACTCTTTCTGATAGTATAAACTACTAATTTCAAATAATATTAATTCAATAATTGATCCAAAAATCTTAATAGAAGCTTTGTGCTGGTACCCAATGAGTATGTAGACAGACATGTGTGATGTGTGATGCGTGATGCAGCTTACTAGTTACATAACAGAGCATTAGCTCAAAGTGCTCGCTCAGTCAATGTTATGTGTTCCCATCAAAGCATCAAACATGAGTTCATCCATTACAAGTAAGACAGTTCTCTTCTAAAATTACAGCGACTTTACCACCTGTGTCTGATACAAGATGCTCCGGTCACTAGCTCCTGTCATTGCCAAACTCGGTGAAGTTTAAGAACGATCCCTGTGTAATAGCGACATACGCATGTTTGGTGGTTTCAGTTACACTAAATTTAAACTAGACAAATGCCACACACATCTGCTCGTGCCTCGCCCCAGGAAACAAGCTCCTCACACCCACCATGTTACAGACCTTCTCTCAAATTCAAAGCCCTCACACACATTGTTTATATCCTCTACCAAGAACATACACCATCTCTGTGATTTGAAACGGCTCATTGGCACACTGTACTAAAGCTCTAGAAAACACCTTTAAAACGCCAGTCTGTGACGTCCATTGCCCTTCCCATTAACAGGTCTTCAAAACACATGTAAAACCGATTCCCTGTCATGTATTGCAACACATTGTTTTAGCAGCAAATCAAGATAACAGCAGAAACTCCACATGAACCTAATCCCCATGGACAACAATCCACGTTTTGCTGCAGTGTTTGCAATATGAGCTTTTAAGGCCATGAGAAACCACCTCATCCACAACATCAAAACTGTTGTTGTCAGAAGCTTCAAAGACACTTGGTAGGGCCATTATATCAGCAGAGATAAGCTGCTGGGGCTGTTTATCTACAGAAGGCATATGCACCAAATATCTTTATGTAATGATTACATATATGGGCTAACAACTTAAATTGTTCTAAATAAAAATTAGAAACTGTACCACTATCTTATGAAAATTCTTTCTAAAGCTACGTTATGCACAATATCTACTCTTGATTCTTGCGTGATGGACTGCCTATAAGCAACTAAATCGCACATTGATGTTATATGTTAACACAGTGGTGCAGGGACAACAGTCAGCACTGTTAGCCTACATCAAACACCAAGCAGAACCCAGCATATCTGAATATATCACTGGCCACAGACTGCCACTCACAAATTGCTCTTTAGCATATTCTCTGCTTAGAATTTCTTGAAAACAAGTAAACATGTATTTAGACAGCTGGTGTTTAAGCTATTAAACGTTTTATAAAGAATAGTCAAAAACTCGATTTTTATATTTTTTAAAGAAATTGTGAGGTGATGTGTGGTGAAATGTGTGGTGTTTGCTCATGCATAACTTGCCTGCACAAGGTATTGTGGGTAGCTGCCAAGGCATTATTTCGATGGTGTTTAAAATGTGATTTTTAGGATGTTCTGGGTGATTGCAAGTGTGTTAATAGGTGACCCAAGACAAGTCCGGCTTTAAGAACTCATGACATTGCCTGAGTCTCAGAATTTTTTAACCTATATTATCATCCCCCAGGCAATTGTTGGTCTTACTGCTTAGAAATGTAATAGCATACCTCTCCTCAGCAAACCACATAATTTCAGCTATTACTCCCCCCTGTATGCAGCTCAAATGCTACAGAACCAGTTACACACTAATAATATTACTAGAAAAAACCCCAAACACAACGATCATGAGTCTTCTCCAAATTATATAAACTCACTTTAACCCTACAACATTTTTTAAAATACATTTAGTATTGCAACAGTGGTCACAGCTTTTCACACTAGCAGCAGCATGGCTTGCAGTTATGCTGTTGTGCTCTAAATAAAGCTCCCTGGCTGAGCTACATCCCAACAACCATCCCTTGACCTACAAGCAGCTACGTCTGCTACACCTGAGTCTATGGCCTCACCTGGGGACGTAGCGCACAGCATTTTAACACTTCTGCTGCTCAGCACACACAAGGCAAGACGGTGAAGGGCTGAATAGTCCGCTGATTCGTCTGGTGGCACTGATGGGGGAGTCCTCCTCTGACGGGACTAGCGAACCTGCTGTCTGCCCTCTGCCACTCTTGCTGCAGCTCAAAATAACCCACCCTGAGAGCGATGTAATTTCAGTCTTTCCCACGACCGAGACAGCCAGCCAGCCAGCCAGATGAGCAGATGCAAGCTAGCGCAGATGCTAAACACTGCACGTCCTGCTTTTTTCACCAGCATTTGGCAACTGACTTAAAAAACTACCTCAATGATGGTTTTACAGACACTGTTGACCTGATTTTTCAGAACCACAAGACTGAAATGAGACAGGCGCAAGGAAAAACATAACGATGAATGCTGCCAGTGCCATCCTGAGCAAACTAATAATAAAAAAAGGTGAAGGCAGAAAAAAAGGAAAGATAGAGAGAAACTGATAAAGAGAGAAAGAGAGAACCCTCATTCCTGTTTCTGTCTAGGCAGGAGGGTCTTGTGCCCCTCCCCTTGAATTCCACTGCCATCTGAAGACCACATGTTGTGCCTGGGCACTATGCCAGACAGCTCCACACTATCTGACTCTACCCAGTCCTGAGAGAGCACCTTCTGCCCCTACTACAGCCACCTCTACAAAGGGAAGAGGCCACTTTTACTGCACACTCAACCTCTGTCTTACCACCAAAGGCCAGCAGGTAAAACAACATGGACCTTTGCATTAAATTAAATTTAACTAAACTATTGCGGTAGATGCCTTTGGTTCCTATTACTCTGCATTTAACATTAAAGGTGTTTAACAATAACATTGATGCCAAACAAGAATGTGGACTATTACCCATGTCTGTACAGATACATTCCTAAAAGCAAAGTAACTAACACAGTAAATAGATTTGGGTTCATTATAAATATCTCATAAATTAAATTAAAATGGCAAAAGTAAAAATGCAAAAGAAATGTCATACATAGAAATGTCAAACAATACATAAAGCAATCAAAAAATTAGCAACCTTTGCTACATATGCTCTCACTGTGACTGAAACCACGTGAACGTAAAAAACAACAAAACAAAGACTTTATGCAAGAATAAACCTAGTCACAAAAGCCATACCCATGTTATAGAGTTTAAGGTGAACTTGTTCGTTTTTACATATTAATTTAAATAAGTGGTAATTACTGGCTGATTATTGAATTAAATAATGGGTAACAATGTAATACAAGTATGTTAAACAGGGTAGTAGTAGCTACTCTATGTGATTATTGGTACCCTGAAACATGAGAAATCTGGCATTCATAAAATTCTTGTGTATGTAATTCTTGTGTACATAAAATAAAAAAACTGTTCAGTCATCTTATCTTTTGTGACTGTTATGAGCCAAAGTGTCAGACAGCACCAAGAGACACGTGATGTGTGTGTGTGTATAGTAACAACAGCCCTGCCCTTTAACTGCATTGAAATCCTGATGACTCCTTGACATGCATTAACCAACACCTATGACATCACTTATCTACTAAACAACAAAAAAACTAATTCAATTCTATCTTTATTTTGATTCTATCTTTAAAAATTGCTGCTTGATTAGGATATATCTTGTGCCACATTAACAAGGCATTTCTAATTTCTGTCCAATTAACCATTTTTTTTGTTTAACGTCTTTTAATTAAGCAGTACAACAAAGCTTCAAGATAGAAATCGATGAAAATAACAATAAAAAACCCTGATTTTCATTCTCCACTGTTTTGAGGATAAAGGTGGGCTAAGAATGGCGGCAGAAATCCAGTTAGGTTGAAAAACATTTGCACATTTGAACATAGAGGTTCTTTTATTTTCAACAGTTATTTTACATACATCCTCCGAACTTCTGTCTGAAACTAAACTTTGCTTTTCTTCTGTTTATTTACGTAAAGACTCTCAGATGGTTGTCATGTTTGAGGTGAAATCTCTTAGTGCTTCAGCAGTGATGGTTCCTGTGATTCCCTTATAAAGCAGCGAGGTGTCCTGTCCTTATTAGGGTTCAAAACACAATAGTACAGCATTTTACTTAATAAACGAATAATTTTTTTTTTTAAATATACCAAAAAATGCTCTGCAATCTATATTTCTGACCATGCAATACTTCAACAAATTATTCAAAACTTAAACAAAAAACACAGAGGTCCACCCACACACAGGCATTCTGCTTTCACTATACCCAAATCTCTTTCCTTCACGACACACTTGAGCACTCTGACAGATGCTGATATGGTTGCTGCTTCTCACACACGTTTTTTCATTAGCCGATTACACACACACACACACACACACACACACACACACAGCCATGCCTGTGGCCATGCTTGGTGGTCGCAAATTCTGGACTGCACTGCTAAATTTGCAGCTGACAACACATACAAATACATACATACGCATGGCTTATCAAATTACGTAAAATCTAAAGGCTGAGTAGAGCAGCCTTTACTATTGTCATTTAAATGTCTATATATAGAGAAAAAGCAATGTGAAGTTGCTAGGTGTGATATTTTACAACATATATTCAAACACAATGATCACAATGCTTTTAAACATGCTTTTGCTCTATGTAAGAGCATTTAAAAAGGCATTCTTATATAATGTTTAAATTTATGTTATATATTTTGAATAGCATGGACCTGCGCAGCAACAATGGCATGCATAACCACAGCCTATGAAACAAATAAAACAAAGACATTAAAACAAATGTTTGCAGCATTACAACAGGTGTGTTCATGTATTGATTTCCAGATTTTTATGAACCAAGACTATATTTTATGAATACATGTTATGGTTACCCGCAATCCATAACATTTAACATTATTCAGAATGAGGCACAGACACATCTTCATCTTCACTCTGAAGAAGACCAATTTCTTTTTTTTGCATATTTTAATTAACTTTATTTAACATATTACTTGCCAAAAATGGCCAGTAACAAAAGTAGCTAAATTTGATTACTGATGCACTGTTGAAAATAGGAGTAAAATGAAGAAATTAAACTGTAACAACCCATAAAATATTAATGGAAACTCATGGGCACAAAGATTTTCCATGAGCTGAAGCTGAAAGCATAGCTGAAAGCAAGTGATTTCAGAAACTTTTACAGCAATTTACTCTGTGCACCAGCTGTCAGATTCAGCTGCATTGTTAAAGACATGGTGGCTCTGACTCAAACCACTTCAACGCTTATTTGCTTATTTTACCCAAAAACTCTGTATAGACAGCCAGTTTTGAGCCTGTGAAAGGATTTAACTCTTCAGTAAATTTGCTAATTTCATTGATTACAGCAGTTCACCGGTTAATGCGCTCACCGACATACCCCCTAAACTTACCGCTTCCCGTTTTCATTGGCTGATTTTACGACTACACATGAAACTAAAAACAAATACAGCAGTTGCTGTTGTAAAGCAAAAAGCCGGCGAACACTGACATTCGGAGCGCTGCCCTCATGCATTAGTCCATGTGTTTTGCATTTGTTATCTACCTCATCACTTTCAGATACATTATTCATGAGTTAATCTATACCGATGAATTGCGTGCGAGTATCCCGAAGTAAAGCACTAACCTGCGGGGCCTAGCGGGGGCTGCTGCCCGTCCTCTCCGAAGATCAGTCTGAAATCCAGCTCTTCATTCCCGGGGCAGTTTGCAGTAGTCATCGGGTTTGACAGCTCGGGCTCGCCCGTCTATGCACGCTGACGTTTTAATAAACTCACTACATTGACTAATAATGAAGGCAAAACTTTTAAACTTTTCCCGGTGTTATATTTGTCTAACTCCAAGCAGAATATATTATTGCATCAAAATAATCCACAACTGCTCGACCTTCCACGGACTTTTAGGTGACTCGCAGCGACTTGAACTTTTCGCCCGTGGCGTGAAAGGGGAGGCGAACGTCTGTGCGTCTGCGCGACCGTAGATTGGGTTTGTCCGTAAACTCACCACGGCTCTCCGTCTCGAGCTTCTATCCCAACTTTTACTAACAGCGCGTGACAGGGCAGTTCCAGTGGTGACGTCAGAACAGTCGGCAGACATCAGAAGCGCGCGCGCCCTCTCACACACGCGCACAGCACTCAATCACTCACACATTTGCACGCGCACATATACTTGAATAGTGGTTAGTGTGTTTGGGAGAGGGTTTATGGGTCTTGTAGTTTCTGTGCCCGTTGTACCGAATCCAATAGCGTGTTGGCTTCAGCCGGTCTCTTTTAAAGAAAATGTGTTTCATTGCATTTTATTGGCAATGCAATAAAAACAAGAGATGAAATTATTGTAAGTTACAACAAAGTATAATAAAGTAGAAAGCTGTCACTAAATGGAAGTTGTCACAAGGGCTATATCCAACTACAATAATTCTATACGATTCAAATGCCTAATTAAACAACGTGTTTTTTACTCTAACAGTGGTTTTAGCTGTAGTTTAAATCGCTGGTTTAAAACTCTTACAATAAAATAAGTTAGTGAATTTTGTTTAAATGGTAAAAAAAATACTGTCATTGTGAAAAAGACTGAACTGTGTTTCCAGGCCCAGGGCATTGTTCAAAAATGTCAGGCTGGGGCAACTTGTCATATTTTTATTTTTATGTGTTTTAAACGTGAACAATTTATTCATTTTTAAAAATCTTAGTCAAACAATGATTTGACATTGTATGTATGTTATGTATGTAACTACATAACATACATAACAAAAAGTAACAAAGGTAACACGTATGTTACTTTTTACTATTTTGTGATTTGTTTTGTGTTTCATTATAGTTTGACAGTTTGAATTTTTGCTAAAATTACTGTGATGAAAACTTATTGTTTATTTTTGTTTGAAGTGTTTGTTTCCAGTACTCATGTGCACATTCCTCTACACTGATGTGATGACAGTAAAATTTAAATCTAAATGAACTTTGCTTTGGCTCCTACACAGTATATAAAGCAACAAATCATCAAATTATAATCACACTGGTATAAAAATATAAATTTATGTGCACATTTATTTTTCATGCATTTAAAAATAAACACTAATGCAATTTTCTTCTTCAATGTAGCTACCTTTAAAAATGACAAACATGTTTGTTTAATGTTTTTTTGTTTAAGCCTATTGTTAAGCCTATTTTGTTTTACTATTCTAAATATGCACAATTATATGGCAAGGCTACTAGCATTTTTATTATATTTTATTCACAGCTGTCCATGAACCTTCCAGAATAGCCATCACCTGTTAGAGAATAATGTGTGTGTGTGTCCTCTACTATATTTAGTAATAATTAAGACCCTCTAGGGTAATTTTTATCATATAACCTCATCTTCATTGTTTTGCACTATAGTCAGCACGTTGCTGTGTTTCAGCTACTGCAAATGCATGAAACCAGAAAAATACTAAAAAAAGTTACACAACCAAAAAATATACAACCAAACTATGGATAAGCAGTTATACATGTATTAAAACAAGACAGAAAAGTCTGGGAAGATCAGCTTCATAGCAGTGTCAGGTAAAATGAAATTTACAAAGCAGAGAAACAATGTTTTCTTGACGCATGTGGACGTAAAAACACAATGTTCACATATGCATGTGAAAGCATGTATATCACATTTCCAGTGGTCTTTATTTAGTTTGATGTCAGCTTTAATCTACACAATTAACTTTCATACTTGATCAATTTTGGTGCCAGTAATTAGCAGCAACAGTTGCTAAGTCAGATGTATTGAAATAAGACTTGAGTAGCTTGACCTGTTTTAGTTTTAGTTTTTAGTTTTAGTTTTTTAGTTTAGATGTTTTACATTTACATTTTTATGCATTTGGCAGATGCTTTGTTTTATTTAAGTGACTTACAGTGTTACATTCAATTTTTATGTTTTGTTGACATGTGTTTCCTGGGAATCAAACCCACAACTTTTGCGCTGCTAACGCAATGCTCTACCAATTGAGGTACAACATATTTCCAAATAAATAGGCCCATTCAGTGTAAATAATGCTCATTTACATTCAACTATCCTTAATTATGTGACTTTATAGACTTAGGTCTATAAACATTTGTAGGTTTCTGAGATGCATGCCCACCTGTTGTTGATAATAGTAATTCTGAAGAACAATGGCTATAACATATTCACACACTGTTTAAATGATCCTGCCAAAAGTCATTGTTTACTATTCAGAATACCTGAGTTTCTTTGAGTCTCTGATGATCTTTGTGGGAGGAAGAGAAAGAACACAGTATCCGTGGATTGTGTAGGAGGGGGACGATGTGGTTTTTGATACTGTGTTCTCGTAAAGAGAGTTAAGAAGAACTTTCTACCATCACCCAAATCCGGTTCAAAACTAGTTTTGTTTTCAAGGATTTGTGTTATTGTAATATGCTATAGATTTGGCATGTGCAGATGCGCGTGTTTTCACAGTATTAACTGTAGATATACAATACTGTGCAATGGTTTAGAGGTTTAACATGCTGAATTGATTAGACAGCTATTGATTTGTTTGGTTTTGCATTGACATTTTTGATTCTTGGCAAAGATAGTAATGATTTATTGTTTGTAAATAATATTACGTATTTCAGCATCAAAACCTGTTTTGAAAAGCTACAGGTTTTTGTAATCAGAATTAAATGTTTAGGAACAATATTGCACAATGACACACTTGCAGGAGTATGTTGATTAATCATTCCATCCAGATGATTAATGATTGCATTAAATGATTGTTTATTGTATCAAAGAATATATATTTGTAACACATTTAAATTTCAGTTCTAATCCCAGATAGATATGACGTGTCTTATCTGGTTTAGAAAATAAATTATTTGTCTCCTAAAACCATATATCTTAAAAAGAACAAAAAATTCAGACATCTGGGATGTCTCAAAAAAGTGTTGAATGGAGACATGAAAGACAAAAATGAACAAAGCTCAACAAACTCTTTTACCGACCGAAACGTAAGAAAGCATCTTTAACTGATGCATGCTGCCCTCTACTGTTCATTCTGCTTAAAATAAATGTAGCCACAGATTACCACCTTCTCTAAAGTACACAGAATCAGAAACCACACAGTCTCTTCTAACACACAGATCCTGTGCTCTTTCTCCAACAAAATGTCAGTAATTGTAAACTTATGATTTTGAAATATTACCGAATGGTTTTGACAGTTTATGTGTGACAGGGTTAAACTAATTTAACAACAGTAGTTTCTGTTTTGCATTTTTGTCATTTTTTAACCCGCTGAACCAATGTGATCTAATCTATTTTATTCACAGGATTCTCATTGGCTTTTATAGACTAACATTAGCACTACCTGCATGTTGGAAAATGTGCACTTATTTATCTTCTGAGAATAAATTATACAAATCTAATTAAACATTTTGCATAGAAAATGGCTGTTCATAGTCGCTAGTTTTTGTCCGAACGTGAGCAATCATCCTAGACCCATGAAATCTGTCTTAATATGTTAACTGAGCAAAGTTGTCTTTGCAAAGTGCCCTACAAATCTGGGTTGAAACACAAGGATAGGACACATATCTAATTAAGGATGCTGTGGAGGATACTGTAAGCCTCCTCAGATTAAGATGTTGATTGCCTTGATCTGGCTTTGACCCTAAACTTTATGGGCAGGCCAGAGAAGACACACAAAAGTCTGACTACTAGTGCACTTAAAATGTTCTAGAGTTTAAAGGTTCAAGAACTACACAAAAGAAACATATAGTTTTGTGATGCAAACGTATATGACAGAAGACCCTTAAAAAATGTACCATGGTACAGTGATGGTATCAGGTTGTAATGCCATGATACTAAAAACTTATCATATTCACATGCAATGATATTTACATCTAATGTACTTCAAAGAATACCATGGTATTATCTTGGTACTATATTTAAAACATAACATAAAACATAACAATATCATAGTCCTTTTTAAGTGAAAGATATTATAATGAGCAAAGCATTAGCTTTGAACAAATATGAAATTAGGGAAATCAATTGGCAAATAATTAGGCAAATAAACAATTTCTGTTACATAGTAGTCCTTCCAGCTGTATCCCATAATTGTCAAAAGGGGGCATTGATGAGCCAAGATAAGACCATTGTACATAATAATTAAACACTGGACTCTTTAATTGCTCTCAAAATAAATTACACTCTTTCAATATTATTGTATAGAAACATTAATACAGTTACAACACGTAATTGTATATACCTTGACAAAGAGTCCTTTGTCTTATGTTACTGTCATTGGTTACTGACTACAAGTGAATGCACAAAAAAGTAAATGTTATTTATATATTATGGTAAAACAGTATTTAAATTAGCATCAGGTTTATTCTGCTGCCATGCTTTTCATGCTGAGCACAATGGTCCACCGAAATGCGTCCCACTGTGATTTTAATAAAAAGCCCTTGTAACACTGTGACCATAATTTTTGAGTCTGAACAGATTGAACACCAGCATAATTTTAAAGTTGATACAATTAAAGACCATCTTGGTCAATGTACACCACAAAGCAGAACACAATTTAGAACAAATACAATAAACAGTGTACTTGCTGAAGTTTGGGGTCTATCAAATCCCATATGATATAAGTATTATTGTGCTCTCCTAGTCCTTGTTAAGTGTTTGTTTGTTTGCTCTGTTTGTGTGTTTGTGAGCAACATGTGACTCAGTCATTAGTCTGTGTGCCCTGCACAGAGAGAACATCAATCAGATGCAACATTTGGGAGTGATGTCAGAGGATCAATTCTAATCCCCCTCCATGCACACACACACACACACATTCCCCATTAGCCATGCTCTGCAGGCTCACTGTCCCACAGGCTTCCAGATATACTCACCTTTAGTTTGTTTCTTTTGACCCCTTTCTCAACAAGCAGTGGTAAATAATAGCCAGTTCTCCTTATTAGATATAATAACAGCAGGAGAAGAGCTCTAACCATACTTTATTTTCACCCTGAGGGAAAAGAGGACAAAATACAGGGCACATAACATCAGCTAAAGAGAAAACAGGCCTTTACCTGTCATACTTTCTGAAATTAACAGAAATAAACACTTTGGTTAAATGCCTGTTTTACTCAATATCAATTTTTGTAAATGTTGTATTGTAAATATTTAAATGTAAATATAGTAAATATAATATAACGTAGTTTTATTGTATGTTGCTGATTTGCAAAAATAATTATTTATGCAATTTCAACACAAACTGCACTGCAGCTTTAAAGCTATAACTGTTCTCAAGAAATGTATGTTTTGTCAGAAAGTGTGCCTTTGTGCCCTGAGAAGTGATGCCTCAGGGGGATCTGCTGCAAAACCACAACCATGTAACTCAGTGTCTCCTGAGACAGTAAGAGAAATCCTGATTTGTAAAGACAATCGTTTCCTGTATAAAACTCAACCAAATCCACACACAAACACACTCTCTGATAGATGTTTGGATTTAGGTTTCCTAATTTCAATGCAGATAGATAGGTACTTTATTAATCCCCTGTGGGGAAATTGGTATATAACATATTTGTGTAACACATTTCTCATTCCAGAGTGGTTCTTTTTTATTGTCAACCACCTTCACCGTTTTATGACTGACCTACAGGCACATTGATCAAAAGCCACATTCTTAACATTTTGCATATACATGAATATTCATAATGAGTTTTTATTTTGCCAGTATTTTTTCAGTTGTATTAGTGCATCTTAGTGCAGTTAACCTTGAAAGGAACTGTTAATTTCTTTTAAACCCTAATATTGTAAGAAGCTTATCGATTATCTAGACTTGTCAATTACCTCAATAAATTGTGAATAGCTATAAAATCCCCCTGTGGTTAATTTGTATGTGGCACTTACTCACTATTAATTCTGTACATGATGTACAATTTGATCTGTGCAGACTATTTCCTGTAAAAATCATTCAGCCGTAGAAATGTTCTAACCCTGCTCCCAACACAGTTTCGATTGAACCATTTAAAAGCCAAGACAAGTAAACAGATTTATTATCAAGAATATAAACCCTTACTAAAGATATTAGGAAGGGAGATGGATGCAGGAAGAGAGAAAAACAAAGATAATGCCACAGTGACCAAGGCAAAGCCAATCCAAACTTTATTTCATAAAAACAGAACAAATCAGAAGCTAATTAGGGAACATTACTTATTGTAGTGCAGAGTGACATAGAGAAAATCTATGCTTCTAAGTGATGAAAGACATGTATCTTTAGTTATTGTGTTAGATTGACCAGAAGGAGCGGAAAAAAATAAATAAATGTGTGAATTTGTATTAGACACACACCACCAAAGAAACTCAAACATGCAAACACAGAAACAAAGTAGTACACTCAATTACATTACAGTCAATATGTGTGTGAATGTGTGTGGAAGAAATAGGAATAAAGGGTCTGCAAGGAACAGCATTTACTGTCATCACTGAAAATCTTTAATGCAGGACTTTGCTTTAGCTTCACAGCATGTTCAACCATTTGCTGCAGCTAATTCAGCGGACTAAAGACTGCAATAAAACATCTTAACAGGACATATGATGAGCTTAGTGACATTTATTTTAAACATGTAATCCTCTTAAGGCCAAATTAGAAGGCTGTGGTTAGAATATTTCACTAGAAGTTTGTCAGATTAATTTGAATTCTTAAACTATTTCTTTACAAACAGAAACTCATATACACCGAACATAATAATGTCTTTTAGTAAATACCTGTATCATTAAAAAATGGATGATAATATATCATGATGATCTTCAGACACTGCATAACTTAAAACCCCACCATCCCAAGCTTACATAAGATATTAATAAAAAATGCATTACACTCATTATAATTCATCCAATCCATTTTCTCTCTCTCTTTCAATTGTTTTGAAGAAACTTGAGAGTGGACTAAAATGTTTAAAGAGCAGCTTAATTGTTATGGAAACAAATACAGATGAGAAAAGCCAGAGAGGAGCTGTTTAACTGCACATCTAAATGCATTGGTGAAGAGCTCAGGAGAGAGTGATGTCACGGAAGCACCAGGCTCCACCCACATTCAGCGTTCACTGTCACCCGAATACTAATCACCTGCACCTGCAACCAATCAAGGATAATACTTAAGCACACGCATGCCACACACTCACCGTCTGATCTTGCCTATGAAAACAGACTCATCTCTATGCTCTACTCCGTACCTGCTCTAGTTCATGTGTGTCTCCAAGATCCCCTTCATACTCTCCAGTGTTGTGTTGTGTTGTGTGTAATTGTCTTCAATTATAGTTCCATCACTTCTCCACTTACAAATCTGTTAAAAGGCAAGCCCAAGTCTCTACCTGGAACGCTGATGCCACCGAAGCCATAAATAGATTACAGGACGCATTCACATCAGCCTCACTCCTGAGTCACCACGATCCACTCAAGTCTTTTGTTTTAGAGGTTGACGCATCATCATCAGAAGGGGGAGCCATATTGTCACAGCAGCAGGGGGAACCACCACGACTCCATCCATGTGCTTTCTTCCCCAAGAAACTTTCCCCGGCGGAGCAAAACTACGATATTGGAACAGGGAACTGCTAGCCATAAAGCTTGCTTTGGAGGAGTGGAGACACTGGCTGGAGGGAGCCCATCAACCTTTCATCGTGTACACTGATAATCAAAATTTGGAATATCTTAATCAATAATTTATTGATTAAGATAATATTGGAATATCAATAGAAACCTCTCACTACTACAAGATCGCTTTTGGTGGCCCAACATGGCTAAGGACATCAGAAGGTACATGAGGGGATGCCAGGAGTGTGAGGTGTCAAGAACACCTCACCATCTACCCACAGGTAAACTACTACCTCCACCCACTCCTCGGTGTCCCAGGTCACACCTGGGAGTGGACTTTATTACAGATTTACCTGCCTCCGATGGAAATACATGTATCCTGGTAGCCGTAGACCGATTCTCCAAAGCATGTCGACTGATTCCTATGAAAGCTCTTCCAACAGCGATGGAAACTGCAGAGGCACTGTTCAATCATGTATTCAGAAATTTTGGTATCCCAGAAGATTGTTTCTGATCGAGGACCACAATTCATCTCGCGAGTGTGAAGATCCTTTTTCTCTTTCCTAGGTGTGACCGTCAGCCTGTCTTCTGGATATCATCCTCAAAGTAACGGACAACATGAAAGAAAGATCCAGGAGATAGGCCGATACTTACATACCTTCTGCCATGGTCACCAGAACTCCTGGAACCGATTCCTCGCCTGGGCCGAGTACGCACAAAACTCTCTCTGTCAACACACTACAAACCTAACCCCTTTTCAGTGCATACTCGGCTATCAATCTCCATTGTTCCCCTGGATTGGTAAACCGTCGGAAGTACCATCAATCAATCATTGGTTCCAGGAGAGTGAAAGAGTTTGGGACTCAGCTCATCAACATCTCCAAAGAGCGGTAAGACAACATTAACTCCGAGCAGGCACACGTAGAGCACCAACACCAAGATACAGACCAGGGCAAAAGATATGGCTATCAACAAAGGACATCCGGTTAAGAACACCTTGCAAAAAGCTGAGTTCCAGGTTCATTGGCCCCTTTCCAATCATCAGACAAATCAACCCGGTCACGTATAAACTTAAATTACCACCACATGACAGGATCCACCCAAAATTCCATGTATCACTTCACAAATCCTATCACTTATCACTGTCTCTTGTTCCCACAAGAGAGGAGCCTCCCCCTCCTCTGGTCATCATGGATGAAACAATCTATTCAGTCAAGGAGATCCTAAGTTCCCGGCGTCGTGGTGGTAGGCTGGAATATCTTGTCAACTGGGAGAGATATGGTCCCGAGGAAAGATCTTGGGTTCCCAGGAGTAATATTCTAGACCCCAATCTACTAACGGAATTCCATACTGCACATTCAGAGGCTCCAGCTCCCAGAGGTCGAGGACGTCCACCATGACGTCGGGGCATTCAGCCCTCAGGAGCGGTCTGTGGAGGAAGGGTTCTGTCACGGAAGCACCAGGCTCAACCCACATTCACGTTCACATTCATACCCAGCGTTTACTTTCACAAGTGAATTGTATGTATTTATTTGTTATTAGTGTGAACTTGCGTGACATTAGCTGCATGTTTAAGATTAAGAACTGTTTCATTTTGAAAACAATATTATTTCAATAGATCTGTATCAAATAAATCACATCCTCAGAGAGTTTTACAATTACAGTCATGAAGTCAGGATCCTGGCTTTCTGTCTAGTCTTTGAGATCGCGTTTTGCCAGGATCCTGACACAGTCTATGTTACGTGTCAGGGCGCGGGTCTTGGTCTCCGACTCTTCTCGTCTTAGTTCGGTTATGGTTCGAGTCGGAGTCCTTACAACCCTGACACATGACTGTGATGAATGTAAATTTTATTGAAGGTGTAGTAAATTTAAATGCATTCAAGGCAAAAACAAATGTGAAATGAAATATTGATATTTTAAGGTCTGCTAAAACCTAATTAAAATTAACATTGTATTGTGTAAAAAATATTTCCTATTTTTCTTATCTGAGTTGTCTTACATTTATCTTTGTAGGTTGCCATGAAGACAGAATATCATGCAAAATAAATGCAAATGACAAACTCCATTCAACTTGACAGCTCTGGTGCAAGTCACTCAAGCAGAAGGTTATGATGACGTAGTGCGGTGCATGGTTCCAGATAGCATGATCCAAGTTTATGAGATGTCTGGTAGAAGAAGGTGGTCTAAAACATCACCTACAGCACTCCCTTGTGCACTTACAACCACAACAGCTGTGTGGGGCTTGGCATTGCCGTACCGCAGAGCCATAATGTTCACACGGAATACCAGACCGCACCAATATTCTGATTCCTGGGGGACCTGGACACAGACATCAGCATAACTTCCTGTTCTATTCTGGCCCTCTCAGTGAAGTGAAACAAAATAAAGAGCATTCATGTGTAAAAAAAAGATTAGCCACTACAGAGGAGTCCATCACAGCTTCAGTCTGGCCCAAAGCCAAAGACATCTGACAGTATGTTTTATTCTACAGAGAGCAGCACAGAGCCCATCTTTTATTCTTCTGTCACTAATTAGGGCCTTGTGCCAGCTGGCGGATTCAGCCACAATACACAGAACCTGTCAGATGTGTTGGTCCTGCTCTCATGTTATCAACTGAAGCCAACCAGATCTTGGACAGTCATCTGTCCTGCTGGTTTCTGAAACAATCATTGAAAGCAAACATACCCCATAGAGCACTGATCATCAACTGGCGGCCCGCGGGCCGAATCCGGCCCGCTGAGCCGTTCAATCCGGCCCGCAACTGGATTCCAAAATGGTGAGTATCAAAAAGAAAATAGTGGTCCACACTATTAACCCTCTGGGGTCGGCAAACGCGCCGGCGCGTTTTGAGGCATGTTTTGATGATAACGCGGAAAATTAACGTAAAATGCTCCGTCATTTTTGATCGTACAGATACAACCAATACATCATTCGAATCTGTAAAGGGTCTATTTTTATTTGTATACACTCACAATAACAATGAAACCCTGTGCTTTTATAAAAAGAAGAAAACA
>JAZGTJ010009433.1:9142-19402 GCA_036877575.1 Botia almorhae
TGTGTTCCACCTTTCTCCTTCCTGAAGTCCACAATGAGCTTCTTGGTCTTTGCAGTGTTGAGCAGCAGGTTGTTGCCAGCACACCACACAGCGAGACGGTCCATCTCTTCTCTATAAGCTGATTCATCGTTGTTATTGATAAGTCCAATCACCGTGGTGTCATCTGCAAACTTAATAATAGTGTTGGAACTATGTATAGGTTTACAGTCATAGGTGAAGAGAGAGAAGAGGAAGGGACTCAGCACACAGCCTTGTGGTACTCCAGTGCCAAAGGCGATGGTAGAAGAGAATATCACATTATAGAAGGTTTTTTATTATATCATTATAGAAGGTTTTTTTAAATGTTCTACAGACAAATTATTTTGTACATGAGCGAGCAACAGAGTGAAAATACACAATCTTTTCACCTGGTGAACAGCAACAACAAATGCAACATATTTCCCAGTTCCCTAACCCACATCTCAAAAGTAGTCTTTTTGCAAGCATCATACAGAACGAAATGGTTTGTGTGTGACACTTATGACAAAAAGCATTCTCTGCTCCTAATATTCCAATGCAAGGCTCAGGCTCCAGATTAATAGAATTTGCTTCAGAAAGGAATTTAAATATACATTTCCAAAATGGCTGAATTTTACTACATGACCATAACAATGAAACAATGTACCTTCTGACATTTCACACTTGTTACAAAGTGGAGAAGTCGTAGGATAAATGTTATGACGTTTTGCTTTAGAATAAAGAAGCCTATGAATTACCTTGAACTGTATCAGATTATGTCTAGCATTGCACATTTCTCAAGCACTCATCCCACATGCTTTCATGAATACGGAAACCCATTACCTCTTCCCAGATATTTTTTTTCTTTGTGTTATTTTCCACCTTTTCTGACAATAGTTTATAAAAGTTTGACACACCATCACTTATTGCAGGTAGTACATTCACAATTCAAGGTGGGATTAAAATTCAAAACTTCAAAGTCTGGAATGTGTTTTCTAACAAAATTATTTGCTCTGACTTGCAAATAATGGAAAAATGTGTAGAAATTAGACCATAATCTTTTTTAAAGTGTTCAAATGAACTAAATGTACCTTCCCTATATATTGTTATATATATATATATATTTATTGATACTGAATTGTTACTATACCCATATTTTTCCATTGAAAAATAATTTATCATGTAATCCCAGGGGGAAAGCATGATTATTACAAATTGGTGTATCCAGATATACATCTGGAATTTCCAAATACATCTTGATTTGTTTCCACACTTTGATGGAATTGGAAATAACTATGTTTCCGTTGATATTTTTGACATCAGTTTTATTCGGACTATTAATCAAAGCCGGTAATGAGTTCTTATTACAAGAAGCTTCCTGTTACGATGGAGGCTCCAGCCTCCTCTCCACCGCTCCACCAGAGGGAACCCTCTCCGGAATATTATCCGGATTCCACACAAACTACATTCCATGATTTTCCCGGCAACTTACCGGGTGCTGACTTTGCCACAACACGATCCAGCAGCTCTCTCGCAATTGTTTTCAGAACTCACAGTCCAGGCCTCGCAGCTCGCCTTGCACCAACATTGACTCAGTCACTTAACCTCACTCACTGAGGAGTTGGTCAAGGCATTTCGAGGAGTCCATCTAATGCCTCAAGACCCAACCACACCCGCTGCTACACCATCACCCGCTCCAACACCCAGTGCCTCGGCTCTGGTAAAGCCCTCGCCAAGCTTTCCCTAAAAAGTATGACGGTTCACCATCAAGATGTAAAGGGTTTTTGCTTCAGTGTATGCTTTTTGTGAATCAACAGCCTTCTTTGTATCCCATTGACTCTAGTAGAATAGCTTTCGTTTGTTCTCTGCTAACCAGAAAGGCTTTGGACTGGGCCACAGCGGTGTGTAGGTTAGACGGCTCTGTTTTTCCCACTTTTGATTTTTATCTTTAACGCTTCCGCAAACGTGATCTTCATAGTGCCTACAATTTGGTGAGAATAAGAGAGGGGGACGAGTGGAAAACTGCTTTCTCTACCACTTTCGGCCATTGTGAGTACCTAGTCATGCCATTTGGTCTAGCAAATAGCCCTTCGGTCTTCCAGTCATTTATGAACAATGTTTTTAGAGATATGCTTGAGACTTGTGTGATAATTTATATTTACAATATACTTATCTATTCTAATTCACTCGAGGAACACGTTCAACATGTTAGGGCCATGTCAAAACAATATATCAATTGTATGTTAAGCAGGAGAAATTTGAATTTTTTATAATACTATTACAGCATTCTTGGGCTACATTATCAGTCAAGATGGTATTGACAGGCCAGATGGGCTTTATTCTTTACTAGATTCCAATTCACAGTTACCTACCGCCCAGGCTCAAAGAATACCAAGGCTGACTCTCTCTCTTGTCAATGAGAGTTAATGCCCAATTCCCCAAATCAGGAACCTATTAGCCCCAAAAGATTATTATCAGCTCCTGTTCAATGGGACATATCCACCGAAATTAACCTCCCCCCCCCCCCACCCCATCATGTCCAGACCTTTGTGCCGGAACCCTTTCGTAAATGTTTACTCTCTCTAGTTCATGATCTACCCAGCTCTGGTCATCCAGGTATCACCGCAACCATAGAAATCCTCAAGAATCGTTACTGGTGGCCTTCTCTCACTCCGGATACCATAAAATACATCCACCAATGTGCCGTTTGTAAAAAGCTCAAAAACTCCCAGACAACTCCCTACCCACACCTCAACGAACTTGGCCTCACATTGCAATTGACTTTATAACAGACTTGCCCAGCTCTCAAGGTCACACCACAATCTTAACAATAATTGACCGATTTTCAAAAACCTATCATCTCATTCCATTGCCTAAACTTCCCACTTCCCTAGAGTCCCTCCTGAAACCCGCTGGTGGCCCGGTTGGGAAGGCTGAGGAAGCGCCCAGAGAATAGATCCCCCCCCTCCGATCATGGTCCATGGCGATGAGGCCTACAGAGTCTGTGTGGGCTTCGGGACTCCAGGTGTCAGGGCGGTACTTTAGAGTATCTGGCAGACTTGAAGGGGTACAGCCCAGACGAGAGGTCTTGGGTTAACGCAGGTGTTTCTCCTGGATCCCACATTGACCGAAGAATTTCACCGGAATCATCCAGACAAACCAACCCCTCGTCCCCGTGGTAGACCCCGGCGCCGTTTGCCTTCTCACGTTANGGGGGGGGGGGGGCTCATTTACGGTGGAAGCTCCAGCCTCCTCTCCACCGTGCCACCAAATTACATTTCCCATGATGCAACTTACTGGGCACTAATCATTTCCTGTTTGCCACCTGTTCCTGATTATCATTGCCTTTATAAACCGGACATTTACTACAGCTCATTGCAAAGTCTTGATTTGCCATGTGCATCAATTCCGAGCGTTTTTCCTGTTTATTCCCTGCTGGTTTTCTGTGTATGATCTGGACTGCTTTCCTGTAGCTAAAAATGCTTTCCTGTAGCTCAGTGGTTAGAGCACGGCGTTAACAACGCCAAGGTCATGGGTTTGATCCCAGGGATTGCACATACTCAATGTTTAGTGATCAATGTGTAGTATAATGCAATGTAAGTCGCTTTGGATAAAAGCGTCTGCCAAATGCCTAAATGTAAATGACTGTTTACCATTTGTTTATTGTTCGCTACCTGCCTTTGATTTGGAGTTTTAACCGTTGATGGTTGTTTGCTGCCCGTCTTGATCTTGGATTGTGTTTTTGATATTGATTGTTTGCTGCCTGCCCTGACCACTGGCTGTATAACGACTACTCTTTTGTTTTGCCTCCACTATAACTGTTCGCTGTTGATAACCCAAGCTGTTACACTTCCTCAATTGCCAACCATTCTGGTTTGTCACCTTGTTCCTCAGAACTACTCCTTCTCCAACATACCAAAGTATTTAAATTAGCTGCTCAATAATAAAATTTAAAATTGGGACACCCAAACCCTCCTTAGTCTTTAGGTTTATTTAGATGTTTATTTTTTATTAATCCTAGCTGTAATGATAGATTCTAGCTGTTTAAAGTAATAAAGGGGAATAAAAAAGGAATAGATTGAAATACATACAAAATCTAGGAAGTACAACTTTTTTATAGCAATTATCCTGCATACCATGGACAGTGAGAGTGTCTTCCAGAAGGTAATATCATCTTTAGGCTGATCAATTTCCTTTTCCAATTAAATTTTAATAGTGTTTTGGATTCTTTGGTGATTATTCATTTTTTTCAATTTATTGTAAATTCAGAAAGACTATCAAATTTTTCAAGAAGCTCAAGTAATAGTGGAATAGATATTTTATGATTAGAAATGTATAAAAGAATATCATCCGCATATAGCGAAAGTTGTTGGGGTCTGATCTCTATTACTATAGGCGCTATATTATGGTGTTGCCTGATACTGGCTGGTATCTAGCATACAAGCAAAGTTCATTTACTCTGTGCCACAGTTTCAGTTGCTTACCCCCTCCTGAGAATACAAAACAGTTTAATGGAAAATATGGGTGTGAATTCTGACTCCTTCTACCTGTCTGGGAAACTCCAGAACTACCTTTAAGGACAGAAGGGAGGGAGTACAGACTCTTATTTTGAAGTTCTCTGTTTGTTTCTGGTTGTTCCTGTTTTTATGCACTTCCTGTTTGTCAATCATCATCACCTGGTTCACTTTGATTAATCATACTATTTAAGTTCCCTGTTTGTATGTCGAGTTTGTTGGTGATTGTTTGTATTGTGGATTCTTGTGTATGCGCGTTTAAAATACATTATGCAATCTACATAGCAACAGCGTGACCTCACAAGTCGAACATATTTTCATGTTTGTGTTTTCTATTTCGGTTGTGTGTCTTTCAAATCTAAAGTGATTTAGGTGCATCTGGAGACACCTAATGGTGACCTCTGACATTCGCTTGTCTCTACAGCCTTTAGAATTCATGGTCCTTGATAATGCTCAGTTTTGTCAAGGTAATATAGCTAAATCAGTATGTGTGTCTGTGTTTGTCTGTCTGTCTGTGTGTGTGTCGTCTGTGTGTGGGTGATTTATTCTTTTGTATTTATTATATTTCAATATTTTACACATTTAACAATATTGAAATTGTTACGGAGGAGACTTACTCTCCACTTCCTCCGTGCCACCATCGCCTGAGTACTAATTCTATTTCAGACTTTTATTTTCAAATTCTATTTTAATTCTATTTTTTCATTTCCCATAAGCCCCATACTTGGGACTGATGAACTTCCTGTTTGGTTCACCTGTACCTTATTAGCCAGTCTATTTAAACCTCTCTATATGACTCATGGGGTCAAGAACCTATGACCTTGACGTTATTAACACCATGCTCTAACCACTGAGCCACAGGAAAGCTGTTTTGATTGTTTGCTGCCTGCCTTGATTACTGTTTTGGATTTCGTTACTGATTGTTTGCTGCCTCTTCGTTACAGAAAATGGATTTGTATTGGATCCTGTAATGAATCCATTACAGGGGAGCCTGAGGAACCAGGGCAAAGATCTGAGGATCCTGTAATGGATCTTTTTGTAGTAGCAGCCATTCAGCAATTGTCAACAGAGTTATCCACTCAAGCTGCACAACTCGCCATGCACCAACATCAACTCGCTCGTTTGACAACACTGGCGGAGGAACTAGTGAAAACTCTCCGTGGGGGAGGGGGGTTACTAACTCCTCCGGAATCATCAGCGGCAGTCCCTCAGATGCCTAGCCATCTGCTTCCCACAGTCCCATCTACAATTAATTCTCAACTCGCTTTTCCAGAAAAGTATGACGGTAACACTTCTAAATGCAGAGGCTTTCTATTGCAATGCTCTTTATTCATAAATCAGCAGCCTGCTGTATACCCAACAGAGAATAGTCCTATCGCTTTTGTCTGCTCATTGCTTACGGGAAGAGCCCTAGATTGGGCTACAGCAGTCTGGAGGGTGGACAGATAAGTTTGTCCCACCTTCGAAATACCTTCGAAATCTTCCTTCGTCAGTTTAAAGAGGCATCCATCTGAGGGGAAGAGCCCAGGTGAGCAACTACTCTCACTTTCTCAGGAAGGACAGCCAGCAGCTGAGTGTGCATTAACGTTCTGTACACTAGCGGCACAAACTGAATGGATACCCTAAAACTGCTATATCGCAAAGGATTGAACCCAGACCTCCAGTCGGAATTGGCTTGTCGTGATGAAGGACGGAACTTATTTGAATACATCAAATTTCAATTCAGGTGGATAATCTACTTTGTTCTCTTAAAAGAGGGCTCCATGCTTTCGAGAGAATGTGTGTCCCTGGGTCATTTTGACAATTATATAATGCTTTGCAACTGCAAGTTACCTCGTCTTACCCCAACCTGTTTTGTAATGTAATATGAGGTGCACTGTTTGGGAGGGGGAACGAGTCTGGCCAACTCTGCTTCTCTCTCTCTCTCAGAAGGCTGTCTTTGCCGCACCCAGTTTAATGTATAAAAAAAGGGAACACCTCAGCACTGGCAGTGTAATGGATGTGCGGAAGCGTTAGAATCCATCTGCGATGTATTTTAATAAGAGTAGTCAAACACAGCAAAAGGGTCAAAAAGGCAGGCAGCAGTTATCAAAATCGTTAAACAGGCAGAGGGTCGAGGCAGGCAGATAACAATTATAAGACGATACACAGGCGTGGGTCAAAGGCAGGCAGAGAACAATCAAAAATCAGAGAACAATGCAACAGTACACAGTAATGCAGACAGTAAAGAACGCTCAGAATTGTAACTAGGTTAGCAAGACTTCGCAACGAGACTGAGACTGAGTCCAGTTTAAATATGGTGGGGTTGATGATGAGCAGGTGTGTAGACAGGAAGTAATCAGCGGAGAGAGGGGATGATGGGAAATGTAGTTCTGACTTGAGACTTCAATACTCAGGTGATGGCTCCCTCTGCTGCCGCGTTGGAGAGGGTGCTGGAGCCTCCACCGTAACAGGCAGGAGCTCAGCCGTGGGATAGAGCGCGCATCACCCGGCATATTCTCGGGGTAAAGTGTTGGTCTCCTGCCAGGACTGAAACGGGCTCCCCAGTCTAAAGGTAAAGGTAGGTGATGATGGCACTTCCGAGTGTATAAAGCTTTGCAATTTTATATTAATCACATTTATCGATTACAACTTTGTAACTTTTGACAAAGTTTGAGAGGAGCTAAATTCTTATTTAGTAAATTAGATTTACGCACGCCTACAATTTGGTTTGTATAAAGGAAGGTGATGAGTGGAAAACTGCCTTTTCTACTTCAAGTGGTCATTATGAATATCTCGTAATGCCCTTTGGTTTAGCCAATAGTCCCGCAGTTTTTCAGTTATTTATAATTGATGTCTTCCGCGACATGCTAGACAAGTGGGTGATCGTCTATATAGATGATATATTGATTTATTCCCAAATGTTCGAGGAGCATATCAAACACGTTAGATCCGTATTAACTCGCCTGATCGACAATCAACTCTACGTAAAAGGAGAGAAATGTGAATTTCATCAGACCAGTACAGCCTTCCATGTCATTAGTCAAGTTGGTGTTGCGATGGATGATTAAAAGGTTAAAGCAGCTGAATGGCCTCAACCTAAAAGTGTAAAAGAGCTCAAACGTTTTCTGGGCTTTGCCAACTTTTACTGCCATTTTATTAGAAACTGTAGTACTGTAGCAGTTCCTTAACATCCCTTACGAAAGAGCATCAAACAGACTCTCGTAGATTTCTGATGCTACCAGACCATTCGCAGAACTAATGTCTCGCTTCACTTCCGCCCCTATTCTCCGTCACCCTAACCCAGAGCAACCGTTTATAGTAGAAGTAGATGCCTCCAACATTGGGGTTGGTGCCATTTTGTCCCAAAGACATGGAACACCACTAAAAATGTTTCCATGCACCTTCGTTTTGCGTAAACTCTCATTGCCAGAACGCAATTATGATGTTGGAAACCAAGAACTGCTAGCTATAAAATTAGCATTAGAAGAATGGCATCACTGGCTGGAGAAAGCGGTACACCCATTTACTGTGATCACTGACCATAAGAACCTAAAATATCTTTGATCTGCTAAACGTTTAAACCCAAAACAAGCTAGAGCTGGTCAAGCGCTGGTCATTATTTTTTACACGTTTTAATTTTACGGTGACTTATCGCCCAGGCACCAAAAACACGTAGGCTGACGCTCTCTCTCGTCAATTAAAAGAACTCCCCAAACCAAAAGATTGCCCCAAAAGATTCAGAACTTTACCAACCAGAACCTGCCACCCCCTGAATGTCCAGAGAACCTCCTCTTTGTCCACGAATCGTTTAGGAAATGCAAATTTATGAAATGCCCAGTTCTGGTCACCCCGGTAGCAACGCTACAGTTTACAATCATTACTGGTGGCCCACCGTTACTAAAGACACCATCCACTTCATCCAGAACTGTTCCATATGTCAAATGACCAAGCATTCCAAGTACCTTCCAAGCGACTTCTTCAACCCCTACCCACACCTCAACGCCCCTGGTCACACATAGCCATGGACTTCATCACTGGTCCCCCAAACTCTCTTGGCAATACCACTACCCTCACAATAATTGATAGATTCTCCAAACCATGCTGTTTAATTCCTTTGCCCAAACTCCCCACTGCCTTAGAAACGGGTGAAATCTTATGTAATTTTGTATTTAGATTTTATGGTTTGCCTGACGACATAGTGTCTGATCGGGGACCTCAGTTTACCTCTTGTGTGTGGGCATCTTTCTTTAAGCATCTAGGGGTGAACATAAGTCTGACGTCTGGGTATCATCCTCAGTCCAATGGACAAATGGAGCGTCTCAATCAAGAGATCATCAGATTCCTACGATCCTATTGCAACCAGCGCCAATCCGACTGGAACAGGTACTTAATGTGGGACGAATACGCCCAGAACTCGCTCATCAAACCAGCTACAGGAATGACCCCTTTCAAGTCCTTGGATTTCAGCCACCCTTATTCCCTTGGTCCGGTGAGCCCACAGAACTGCCTGCTATCACTGACTGGCTCCTACGCAGCGAGGTTTGATAAAGAGCCCACCTTTACCTTCAACATGCTGTTCGTCGCCAGACCCACCAAGCCAACCGTGCCTGTTTGACCAAGATTAAAGATACTGCAAATGCATCTGCAAGCCTCAGCCTCTTTGTTACAGAAACTCAGCTTGTATTTCCACCGTATAGCTGAATATTTTTTATTGCTTGGATGCATGTCTGGAACTTGTTAATCCTTGAACACATTGTTTAATAACTGTCCAAATGACTCTTTTAGGCCGTTTGGTGCATTATTTCATTTAGATATAGATTAAAAACTGAAAAAGAATGAATTTTAGACCTTTGGACGTTGATACACTGTTACAAGGAGCAGCATGTTGTTTGAACAGCAAAAGGAAGAGCAGCAGAGGAGCTTAATAAGTTGATATTCCTAACACATAGATTGTGCTGTTGTGTTGATCACACTTGTGCCAACCACACTAGTTTAACAATAACGGTTTTCCTTTGCCACCATTTTTAATATTTAAATGTGTTTGTGCCTAACAAAAGAAAAAAGCTTTTGGATGGGTGGGGATCAATATGGTGTGTGGTATTAGTTCTAAAAGTTTGTTTTGCTTGGTTTATGATCCTGCATGATTATGGTAGGATTTTAAAATCTGAGCGCTGCAATGTTGTGTCTGAATAACCCTTGAACAGTTTCTGTGTGTCATCAGAGCCCGAAAAAATAAACATTACTTCATGGTTTAATAATTGGCTAATTTTAAATTAACAGTTAATACAGGCTGTATAATAGTATTTTAAAACATGACATATTTAGACTTCCATAGCAAAATGTGAACCAAGCCTGCATTGTGTTAGACTAAGAAAAGTCACCTAATGCACACCACCTCAATCAAACCCTCACTGACCCTGTGACCCTCAACATTAACTTATTGTAACAGGGAGTCAGAGACGTTCGGATCTATATGCCAAGCTTTATTGAGAGTAGTGAACAAGCAGGAGTAATCACCGGAAAACAGGAACAACGTAGGTAATCCAATAACCAGTTCGATACTCAGGCAATGGTCACAATGGCAGGCAGTAAGAATCAGAAACGGGTTAAACAGTCCAGGGTCATACACGGGAAATCCAACACAAGGGAAAACGCTCAGAATATCGACCATAGGGAACGATAAGACTTCGCAATGAACGAGAGAAAGTCAGCGCCTTAAATAGGCGAACACTAATGATGAAATGATGAACAGCTGAAGCGGAACTAA
>JAZGTJ010009434.1:0-19401 GCA_036877575.1 Botia almorhae
CATAAAGCTGACAAAACATATTTGACTTTTGTAACAAGCTGCATAAACCAAACAGACTGGACGCCAAGCACAGATTGATGATAAAGAATCTGTTTTTACAGTTGGTTGGATAAGAGCATTTCATGTTGATTGTATTATGTATAGCTGGACAATTCCTTTGTGCCATCAGATACATCCATTTTTGTGAACCGACTAACAAGGTTTCAATGCCCTACAAACAACCATGTGTACTCCAATCTCCCAAATTTTGAGCACACTTTCAATCTGCAATTTGGTGCTCACTCTGAGACCAAAAAGGGCTTCCAGATCGAACAGCTGACTGCATCAGCAAACACAGCTGATCACAAGATTGTTCAATAATTTTTAAAAAAGTGCCTGACCATTTTTCTTAAGAAATGTCCCCAGCTGAAAGGAAATGCTTTTAGAATGTTGGCTCATGTTCTCTAAAAGTTCTCTCAAAGTTCTCTCAAAGTTATCAAAAACATTCTTGCAGTCACATTAGTAGAAAAACTTAATGTTAGATATCTTCTATATTAAAACATTCTTAAGTTGTTAGTGGAATGTTTTAAAAATGTTGCAGAATTAAAAAAATGTTTGAATAACATTTTTAGAACCAAGCAATAATGTTAATACAACATCAACAAAACTGGATGGTTTGGATGTTCCAAAAACATTTTTAATGCTTTTGTTACTTAATGGCAGCGTTAGGAAAACGTTCTTACAATCTAAAAAATAGTTAGCTGGGGTCAGAGCATGAAGCTTTTAAAAACCTCTTTTTAAAAAGCCTCAGACGGACGACCTCATCTATCTCTGTGCGTCTACAAGATTCCCTTTTCACCCGTGACAGTTTGTCTCGAATCCCAAGCAATGAGATTCCATCACCAACTTCATTAAACTCCATCCATAATGCATAAGGTAGCAATCCATAAGCGCCAACGCCAGCGCCGCTCTCAAAACAAGACATGCATTCGTTAGACGCTTCTTTGTTTACAATGAAACCGATAGGCTCTGAAAATAGCTTCATCTGGCTTTGAAATATTCAGCGAGTGTGGCTGACATCCAAGGGCACTGTGTTCGGAAGACTTTTCTCCATATGAGGGGGACGGGTGTGCCTCGCTTCATTTTGGAGAGGGGAGGTTGTGTTTCTGCATGACAGACCTTGAAAGCTATGCTTGGTTATCCTTTTTAGCTGTGGCTAAGAGACAGTGCCATCTTTAAATGAGATTCTTTCAAAAGTAATCTCACAGTAAGCTTCAAGACTCCGTAGAAACCACACAAGTGGGAATTACTTGCCTGGTATAAACATGTGGGTTTTCCAGCTTCTTATTAAGCCAACTTTATCAAGCCTACTTTATTAAGCCTACTTTATCAAGCCTACTTTAATTTACTTTTCTATTACAGAAGGTCACACTGATAACACAGGAATCAATAGTTAAGAGGGGTAATATTAATACATTCATAAACATTTCTGAGGGCCAATTCTCCATCTACAAACCAATGTTTCATTCCAAGTTAAATAACAGTTTAAACCAATCAACTCAAAATCTGTTCAAATAATTAATGTAATCTTTTAAACACTGCGACAGGGTCCAATCCCTCCCATAAGAGGTGGCAGCTAAAACTTGATATGTGTGTGTGTGTGTGTTTCCTGTTGTTGACATACAGCCCGACATTAATTAAGATTAATTTAGGTACCCTGCTGTACCACTTCATCACAAAAGCAAAATATGCCTGGCTGACAAACAGAGCAATGTGCTTATTCTCTGGGGCCTGTGTGGGGGAGGCAATATTTATTATTGCAATCAAGAGGTACCGCAACACTGAATCCAAACTACAGGATTGGACAGAAAGCTTTGCGTTATTATGACATCACTAAGACATTAAAAAGTAAGTTGAACCACTCTTGGAAGATACCGATACCGGGACAAGAGGGATTCCTCTGCCATGTAACCATTTCTGTCAGTCTGCTCATAGTGGAGGTACCCTTGGGTAACTAATCCAAATCTCTCCAGTACAGGGTACCAGAGGGAGGTAACTTCACAACCCAAAGCGAGGCCCAAGCCCCCACAACATGTGGACTACCATCTTTTTTTGTTTAAGTGGCTGTAAAATGTTTATATATTCTGCAATTAACCCGTGTAGAAGTGTCAGAAGATACAAGTACATGATTTACAGGATTTGTGTACTTACCTGAATGTGTTTGAATGAACTTCTTGCATTAGTATTATGTTGATTTAAGCAAGCACAAGACCCACAGGAGACTAAAATCTATCTTGTGACGCATTTAAACTACGAAGCAAATATAAAAAGCCTCTAAAAGTTTTAAGAGGTTGATAATTGTATTCCAGGTCCTATAGAACAGAGTTTGGCACTAACTAAATGTGTCAGGCGAACTTGGGAAAAAATGCCAGGCTGGATGGGATACTGATTTACTGGGGAATGCACTGAACAATATTAAAAAATAATCTTAATTTGTAGCATTGCACAATCAAAACAGAAATCAAGAGCAACCATTCTGAAGCTATCAGAACATTTCAACCTCCATATGAAAAGGAAGCAACATTTTCACGAACATGCTTGGACACCCGCTCAGACTATAACAATAATTATTATGTCATAAACACAAATTCTGAGTAGACAAAACAATCCACCTTCTACACCGAATTCAATTTTATCACAGTAATAAAAACAACAAGTATCATTTTGAAACTTATATACTGTTACACACTATTTACCCCACACTGTTTACCCCAGGGCTGTTGTTTTCAGGTTTTACAGAGAATTACCCTAATATAACAAAGCCGCTGTAAATTGTTGTCTTTCACTTTCTTTAAGAGCATTCATAAACACACAGTATAAAAACTATCATTAAAGATTAAAACAGACAGTCAAGTCACAAGACAAAAATAACGACCACTAAAACTACATTTTAATGCAACGTGGGTAAATACATTTATAAACACGATAAAACGCGCCAAGAAATTCATTACAACAATAGAATTGCTGATTGATTTCTGGATTTGACGTTAAATAACGTGATCCGCTTATTGACGCACATGCACAAGCATTAAGATCGTTTGCTCTGACGCTTAGGAGCATAACTATAAACGACTGCGCGGCGTTCATGTCACATTTCTGCTTAAATACCCCACACAGAAGCAGCAGACTGTAAACACTTGTTCTGAGATTTTGAGATTAACCTAGGATTAGATGAATTTCGATATTGTTATTTAGGAGGAAAACTCAATAAAACTATTAATAGCAGAAATATATGAACATTTATATTTTACTGTAGCATTAATTATTATATCTATTACAATAATTCAATATTATATTTAATCATAACAATATCAAATATTATTCAAATTAATATGGTTAAAAATATTTTACGGTCATGTTTTAGAAAATAATCAGTCTATTATTTTTTATTATTATTATCGTGTGTATTATTAAACCCTAAGAGCATCAGCACGGAACCGCAGTGATTCCTGTCAAAACAAATACATCCAACATCCAGTCCAAGAATTGGCGCCTCACCTTTTTCCTGGCAAGAAGAAAGGATCTCTTCCTCCTTTGGATTTGCTACCTGGGTAATAATGGACGTGTTGTCCATGGAAACGGGATTTTATTCCTCCTCAGTCACTTGTTTGGGATGATTTTCAGCTAGCCTGATGCTAGCGAGCTAGCGGTGATGGTCCAGATGGCAGACGCACCATACAGCGCGCAGCGATATTACACCAGCGCATATAAATAAACAACACAGCGCACACTTCGCGATCATACGGCGATACTCCTGTCAGATGGCGGGGATAGGCGGCATTTCAGCTCTCGTGTGATCTGAGGTCTGTGAAGATCAGTGACTGGGAGCGTAATAACAAAGAGTCCGATCTGCAGTCGCTCTTTCACTCCCGCTGTGCCTGTGTGTGTGCGTGTGTGCGCGTGTGTGAGCGGGCGCGCGCCGTGTTACCGTGCGAAATGACCCTTTCCATATTTTCCCCTCCAAAAATACCATATTTACAAGTTATTGTTACAAAACTTCATATTATCCATATCCATACATGCTTCTTGCACAGTTTATAGGAGCATATTTATTTATTTTTATTTACCATATTTACTTGTGATTTAGTGGGAGTGGCAACAACTGTCATTTATTTGGCCATTGGTACTGTACATTTTATATGGAAAAATAAACAAAAAGCTTCAGAAAACGTTTTATAGTCCACCTTACGCAAATAGACACGTGTCCCCATAGACATTATTTAGATGTGATTGATGTTATAAATCACAACTAAACGATTAAAATCGTTACCCTTTTGGTATCACCTTTCTATCTATTACGTGAACGGAAACGATTCTGAGATGATAACCGAGATGCAAGAGAATTTCCTGAGATTTCAGAAATGAGACACAGAGAGAGAGAGAGAGAGAGAGAGGTGGGAGAGTTACTAAATGTTTTATGAAGGTGGGTGTTTGATCTTAATGTTTAAAATGAGTAGCCTGTATGATGCAGTTTTCACTTCAGCTAGTTTTTAAAGCCTATGCCATGTCAAATTTTTGTTTTCCTATTTGAAAATGATAAAATATGGCCCCAGTGCATGAAATATACCTTGACTTGTTGGCCTGTGGAGTTTTTACATAAATGTGGACCTTTGAAAAAATGGCGCAGAGCTTTGTTCTATAAAACAGTGTATTTACCACTCAAATGTAAAATACGTGGCTACCTCGAATATTCTTTTGAACAAACATTTGTAATACAACTAGGCTAATAATGATATATAATCTATTAATAAAATGTGTGAGTATACGGTTGCCTTGTGGTAATGGTTGAAAAATAGATCAATTAGACCAACGGAGCACAATGCATTTGTAATCAATAACTAATGCATTTGCCTATAGAATCACTATTGTAATGTATGCCTATACTGACACCTAGTGGCCAAAGCGTAAATTAATAATTGAGTATTTACTCGTTGTACGCTAGGAAGGGTGATATATACAGATGTAGTTTAGTTAGAGGTCCATTTATCGTTTGCCATTTATAAAGTAAACTAATTCCGACCCCTGTGTTTTGAGTGTATGATGGACGAAAGCTTAACCTTCAGTTTAATTCATTTAGCGAAAGCCTTTGTCCTTGCAAATGAGCAACGCTAGAGATTCATCCAAGTGACACGAGCATTGGAGAAGATAATATACATCATTGTAAGAAAGCAATTATCTTATCTAATTATGCTCTAATGGGTCTTTTCGTGGTCTAATGGGCGTGGATTGATGACTGCAACAGCAGTTACAATATGCAACAAAAATTACTCTGAGGTTGTCACAAATGATCAGAACTCATTATCAATCATTTTCATCTAGTGTAAATGAAAATTGTAGCGCTCATTTGCTGCACCCTAATGGGATATGAAAGGAGACATGCTTCTCTGTATATTTAGCTTCACTCAAACTAGACTTTGCGCTGTTGTAATTAGAATAATGACCCTATCCCAGCTTGGAAACTTCTCACAACGTTGGCTAATGTTCTCTAAAGGTTCTCTCAAAGTTATCAAAAAAGTTAATCCATTAACGTTAGTGGAACGTTTTTAAACTTTTTATATATGTACAAAAATGTCATTTTGTTATTATTATTGTATATAATATATATGTTTGAATAACATTTTTGTAACCAAGCAATAATGTTAAAACAAAATCTAAAAAATTGGATGTTTTGAACTTTTCTGAAACTTTAAAAAAAAACGTTTTTAACGTTACTTAATAGAAACGTTAGGGAAATGTTCTTACAACCTGAAATTGCTATCTGAGATGAGGATCAGGATTAAACCAGACTTGGAAAATTACTTTTGGCACCGACACTGAAAAATTGTGTTTACAATGTGCATTTACCTTATTTTAGTATGAGAGAAAGGAATGCTGGGTAATGGAAAATTATGAACAAATCTTTAATCCTTGTTTAATATCTTTGGTCCCTGAGCAGTTAGGTACTCTTAACTATTCCTTTACTACAAGATATTTTATATAAAATTTTGCAGATTCTTGCCTAAACTGAACAGCATTTTAAATTTATTTTCCAGAACTGTACATTTCTAGACAGACCGAGGAAGCCAAACAGCGGAAACCACAAAAATTACAGAGCCTGGACTCACTAGACTGCCAGACATGGGCGGACGGCCCAATAATAAATCTAGATTTGTGACCTTACAAAAAAATATAAACTAGTAACACAATCACTTTACAGTTATTAAAAATATTATGAGGTTATTTTTTGCGTAATGTCTATGACAAACATGTCGTTGATTACCACAGGCAATGCATTTGATACTTTCATTAGTGTGTAAACATGCAGGATAATAAAAAWAAATAAAATAATAAAATAAAAATAATGTTTGTTAAAAGAAAACAATTAGTAAACATTAAGATGAAAATACGAGAGAGAGAGAGAGAGAGAGAGAGAGAGGGAGAGAGAGAGAGAGAGAGAGAGACACGAATCTGCCAATACAAATTTAAAGACAGAGAAAGAAAATGTCGAAAGTGTTGGCTTGAAGCCCCGGGCTTACCTACTCATTCTTGAGGATTTCATCATTCAGTTCCGCGGTTTGATGCTCCTCCTTTCGGTCCATGCTGTCTCTGCGGAGGCTTACATCAGCACTCCTCTTCAGGACCGGAACACAGATTGTTACCGCCCGCTTGGTTCCGAGAGCCAGAACCAGTCCAGTACGTCTGTGGGCTTCTCCGATCAGACCGTTCTCGTTGTCGACCTGTTTGTGTAAAAAGAGAAAGAGAAACGTGTGGCTGGAGATGTCTGATCAGAATATGGATGGCAACATTGAGGAGATTCTGGCTCCTTTGAGACTGGCAGTGAAAGAACAGGTAACACAGATATGCAAAACAACTTATACAAATAATGTACCACCGTAGAGCTGTGCATTGCATTAAACAATTGCCAGTTGAAGTCGTTGGCTCTTATTCGTGTGCACCCCTTTAAATTATGCAAAATAGTTAAAATAGCTTGTTGTAAAACGTTACGCAATGTATAAAGCTGATATTTCAGCGATCATTTAGTGTTAATATTAGTATTTAGTGTTAATACTGCTGAATGATTCAGCTGGATAAAGGTTTGAAAGTGCCACGTTTGACGTAAGCTAGTCTGACACAGAGAGGCTGGGGGTGGAGTGAAACAACCGTACAACAGGGTGGTTTTTCTGTGATGATGATTAATGCATTGCCAAGTTTGACGGTTTCGATTTCAGTTTTCTGAATCAGAAAAACACGTCACAACATCCTTGTGAGCTGCATATTTACAGTGAATAGCATCTTATGAAATATCTTTGGCACAAACATGGCACAGACTGCCGGTCATCCTTCTCAGTCACACACTGATCTTGTTTTGGGGGGTGGCGTGGTTCATTAGTTGTATTAGATGGTAGTACATTGATGCTTGAAGAACTGTAGTATTACCCTGGTAGCATGTAAAAAAATGCAAGTAGCATTTAGTTATTGGTCCTTTTTGTATTAATTGGTCCTTTTTGTTTATTGTCTTTTCCCCAAGGGTGATCTTGTGCGTCAGTTAAAGGCAGAAAACGCTCCTGATGTTGATGTCACAAAGGCTGTAGCAGAACTCAAAGCTCGCAAGAGAATCCTTGAAGCCAAGGTGAGAAATAATTATCCTGTGGAATCTAATGACATTCCATAGATGTGTATTAGCGTGCCTTTTTTTATTGATTATTACATTTGGCAGATGCTTTTACCTAAAGCAACTTACATTACATACATTGAATCTGAGTATGTGCAATCCCTGGGATCGAACCCATAACCTTGGCGTTGTTAACGCTATGCTCTAACCACTGAGCTACAGGAAAGCTATTATTGAAGTAATTTAAAAGTAACTTGTATTGTGATACTTTACGCAGTCTTTCCGCTTGTCTGTGTGCAGGAACTTTCATTACAGCCCAAAGATGACATCGTGGACAGAACCAAGATGGAAGACACTCTGAAAAGGCGATTCTTTTATGATCAAGCTTTTGCCATTTATGGAGGTGTGTTTTTAACCATAAATTTATTTTGCTTAGAAATAGTTTGTTAAAACTGTCCTTTATATCAAAATTGCCTTATTATCAGCTAACAGTTTGTTTGTGTTTATTAAAGGTGTCAGTGGTTTGTATGATTTTGGCCCCGTGGGATGCGCTCTGAAGAACAACATCCTGCAGGTCTGGAGACAACACTTCATCCAGGAGGAGCAGATTCTGGAGATAGACTGCACCATGCTCACACCAGAACCGGTTCTGAAGTGAGTGTTTTTGCTCTCTTTAGTTCACCAGATCTGTTGCCATGACAATGTGTCTGGAGGAGCTCTTACTTACTGCTTTTGTGTGTTCCATTAAAGAACATCAGGACATGTGGATAAATTTGCCGACTACATGGTTAAGGATGTCAAAAATGGAGAGTGTTTCCGTGCCGACCACCTCCTTAAAGGTATGTTGCTGTAGGTGCTGATTGATTTGAGAGGTCCTGGCTCAGGTCAGCTCTCTGAACTGACTCATCCATGGCCTCTGTAGACATTCTGTAGGAAAAGACAACAGTGGAATCTGTTAGAATCACAAAGGGCTTATCATGGAAACAGACAGACTTTATTCCTAGACCACCTGCCAGACTGAAAGAAGCCAGTGTGTTATTTAAACCCTTCCGACATTTTGCATTATGACACACTTATGAAAGTTATGAAGCGTTGGACTTGGCGTTGGTGCTAAAAATCATCATGTTACCCAAATGTTAGTGGGTAGACATTTACAGCTGGCTAGGAATCAACGTAGTGATGAGAAACTGGCTGCCTCAGTTTGATCAAGTGGTTTAGTCACACTTGATCTATTGACAACATATAAATGGAGAATGTTTTTCATTTGCCATGTTTGAAAGTGAAAATCCAGTTTAATCCAGACCTTGTGTATGATGTTTGTCATGTCTCTGTGTCGTAGCTCATCTACAGAAATTAATGAGTGACAAGAAATGTCCGTCAGAAAAGAAAAATGAGATGGAGAGTGTCATCACTCAGGTATGTCTTGTATCTTGGAGATATCTCGTTAGATTAATTAGTATTCTTAGCGATCTAATTTATTTTATTTTTTTCAGATGGATAACTACACCCAGCAGGAGTTGGCAGATTTGTTTGTACAATACAATGTCAAGTCTCCCACTACAGGAAATGACCTCACACCTCCCATCTCATTCAACCTGATGTTTCAAACATCCATTGGGCCCGGCGGTAACATGACAGGGTATGATGAGTGCCACCAGCTTACAACCTGGTTTTCAATTTGCTCATTAATATTGTGAAACATGACTTAATTGGTTTATATTATTTTTTCAGATATTTAAGGCCAGAAACTGCTCAGGGAATCTTCCTAAACTTCAAACGTCTCTTAGAGTTCAACCAGGGGAAGCTGCCGTTTGCTGCAGCCCAGATCGGAAACTCCTTCCGGAATGAGATTTCTCCTCGCTCTGGGTTAATTCGAGTCAGGTGTGGGTCATGGCGATATCTTGATAGTTGTGGAACTAAATAACAGAAGAGTTCTATTGGGATTACAAATGAAGTGTTGATGTAGATGTTTATTTCCTTAGAGAGTTTACAATGGCCGAGATCGAGCACTTTGTAGACCCGAATGAGAAGGTTCACTCCAAGTTCTCCAACATGGCTGATCTGGAGATCATGCTTTACTCCTCCAAAGCACAAACCAGCGGGCAGTCTGCGCAGCTAATGAAGCTGGGAGATGCCGTGGAGCAGGTCAGAGAAGATCTCATTCATTCTGTTGATGATAACTGAAGGTGAATTGAGGATTAGTAGTTTTGTCACAATTGTACTAAGAGTGTTGTGTTCTTTGTAGGGAGTTATCAACAACTCCGTCTTGGGCTACTTCATTGGTAGGATTTACCTTTATCTTATCAAAGTGGGCGTGGCAAAGGACAAGCTTCGTTTCCGTCAGCACATGGACAACGAGATGGCCCACTATGCCTGTGACTGCTGGGATGCAGAGACCAAAACCTCTTACGTAAGTTCAGCATTGCCCTGATGATCTTCCTCAGCATTCCGACTCGAGCGGGCTTTTATTGTCTTTTTGTACTGGGCTGTATTTCAGGGATGGATTGAGATCGTAGGGTGCGCTGATCGCTCGTGCTTTGATCTTCTGTGCCATGCGCGGGCCACCAAAGTCCCCCTGGTTGCTGAGAAACCCTTAAAGGAACCCATATCCTTCAGCTTCTTGCATTCAGGACAAACTCCAACAGTTATCCGAGCATTATTTTGGAATTCAAGCATTCCTGGCTTTTCCTGGTCTTTCCTAAATTCATTTGCTTGTAATCCTTGTGTGTAGAGATTAAAAGGATTTCTGTTGTTCATATTAGAACCTTCTTTAACTGATTCGCACAAAGTTGTAAATGTTGTTCAATTCGAGCCAAACAAAGGAGCCATTGGCAAAGCCTACAAGAAGGAGGCCAAGCTTGTCATGGAATATCTGGCTATCTGCGATGAATGCTACATCACAGAGCAGGAGAAACTTCTAGAAGAAAACGGGTAAATGTCAGAGTGATGTACACTCACTTGGAACCTGCATATGTTCACATTTTGGAAGCTGTTTAAAGTTATTAATATTAATAATAATCTTTGAATATCTAGCTATATCTTTCTATATTATTACCCAGCAGATATGTACATTAAAATGTATAGTCTCCTCAGGGTAGATTAAAAATAATGATCGTTACATTCATTGGTTTTCTTGATCTCGCTTCAGTGAGTTCACCATTGAAACTGAGGGCAAGACTTTCAAACTCACCAAGGACATGGTGAACGTGAAGAGGTTCCAGAAGACTCTGCATGGTAAGATGCAGAATATTGTCTTCCTGTCAACATAAAGACACGCGTTCGATAACTTTTACCTCAGAAATGAATCAATATCTCCTCACACAGTTGAAGAGGTGGTTCCTAACGTGATTGAACCCTCCTTTGGCATTGGAAGAATCATGTACTCCATCTTCGAGCACACATTCCGCATCAGAGAGGGCGACGAACAAAGAACGGTAAACGCAGTGTATTGTAATACAAAGTCATTTTTACAATGATTTTATGCTTACGTTTTGTAATGCTACGTGCTTTATTTCCTGTTCAGTTTTTCAGCTTCCCTGCCACTGTTGCACCATACAAATGCTCCGTCCTTCCATTGAGCCAAAATCAGGAATTCATGCCGTTTGTTCGAGAATTGTGTACGTAACAATTACTCGTTTATTAATAGCATTTGAATGATGGAATTATGCAATGTGGCATTAATGGAATAACTTGCTCTGCAGCGGAAGCGTTGACCAGGAATGGCGTTTCGCACAAGGTGGACGATTCTTCGGGGTCTATCGGAAGACGCTACGCCAGAACAGATGAGATCGGTGTGGCGTTCGGTATTACTATTGATTTTGACACCGTCAACAAGACGCCCCACACAGCCACCCTGAGAGATCGTGACTCCATGAGGCAGATCAGGGCTGAGGTCATTTATGCTTATACTGTATATAAGTCATTCATCAAAGCTTCATTATGTTTACTGGTACAGTTTTGCCTAATACGTGCGTTTTTAATTTCAGGTTCGCGAGTTGCCGGAAATCATCCGCGATTTGGCCAATGGCACCGTCACATGGGCGGAGGTGGAAGGAAAGTACCCCGTCTTTGAGGGCCAGGAAACCAGCAAAAAGGAGACGGCAGAGGAGTAGATTGTCTCATCTGCCTCTTTAACTGGAAGCAGTCATGGACATTTTTGCATTTGTATTCATAGGATCCAATTGACGGCAATGGTAAATTTCAGCCAATCAGCTTGCACGAGGCATTTGGTGTATTCCACACTATTGGAAACACTGTAATCGAGTACACCACCAAAACTCAAGGAATCTGTATAAGGACCTAAAGAGATAACGGTAATTGGGTTAAGGTACTAGTTAAAGGGATTTTACCATTCCTGTTCGTGGGCTGATTAAATGAAGATATAAATAACGTATAAGGTCAAATAAATTACGCCAGCACTTTCTGGACCCATAATACTGTGTTCTGTGATTCTTATATGTTAAATGTTTTTTTGCAATGTCCAGTTAGTACAGATACTGCCATCAGTCTCTGTAAAGGGTAAATTGACTAAAACCTGCAGGTGCTGTACTGAATATGTTGGCCACAAGGCGGCGTACCATCTGCTAAAAATGTGTCTTTTAAGACTGTTTAATACCTGTCTTTTCTTAAAGTGTGATTCTTTTGAAGCAGAACTCGATATACAGCATGGCCGATGCATTTTTACATTGAATTTAAGGTAGGTGTTGCTTTTTAATAAAAAAAGTCTACTGGGACTTAATTTATAGGAACTAAAGTGAATATGGAACTTTGTTAATATAAACATTTAGCAGAGGAGGCTTGAGTTCATGACTGAAAGGTCGCTTCAGTACAACGTGTGTACAAGCTTAGATCCTCCAAAAACAGCACTGACCCTGACAGAAACAGGTGTGCAGCTACGTGAATGTATGCGAGCTCCAGTATTTCCTTAATGGCTGATGAAGATCTCGCTGCTTAAAATAAAGTTACATTAACAATATAATAGCGCTCTTTGTTGTACGCATAGTGTCTATTACATAAACAACGGGTTAATACGTTTGTGTGAATGAAATAATTGCAAGAACAAGGGTAGCCAAAATAAGAGCATACGGCTGTGATTCGCTGTGACTTGTATCTCACAGAGAAAGTTTCTAGTAATCGTTTGCTTCTCTATATAACAACTGTTATATAACTGTTATATAACAACAATTGTCCGCACAATAGAAATAAAGAGCTAGACGTTTTGTTATTTGTGGCTTGTAAACGTATACAGTGATTTTAAAGTTTTACTTCTTTAATATTTTAATGTGCGTTAAGTATGTGTCTTAAAACATTTGTAAACTAAATTTTATATGACAGAGACGTAAATGTTTATTTTAGTAATAAAGCGTAAAGAAAACAATTACATTAAAATAACGTTGAGCGTTACATAGGTTTGTTGCGAAGGACGTATTCCAGCTTGTTTCTATTGATACAGAGTAACACAATAGATCCGCCCCCATGGGCTGCTTCAATAAATATAAATACATCTGCCATTCACCTTTAACAGTCCGCAACTGCCCCACAGGCAGCTTGTGTGCCCAGTTGATGCCCCCACAGCTTTGCAGAGACATAGAAGATGCATTAGTTTATTATTTGGCTAATCTGTTCTTTACATCATTGTGATTGTTTTGAGTTCAAGGGGATTTTTGACTAATTCAGAAGCTGTTTTGGGTAACAGTGTCATTCAAGGTTAGTACAACAGGTGTTTATAAGAGCTCTTAAGCATCTATGTGTAGCGCATGACCCACTAACATTAACCAAGTCAAGCATCGGAGAAAGATCTAACAGCACGACAGATATGCTGTTGCTTTACCTGCATGGCTCCATAGAGTTATTCAGGCAAGTATAACAATTACACAGCTGCGGAATAACAAACATCAGGACCAATCAGACAAGACTGAAGATTTACTTAAATCCTTCAAATGACATAATCTGTCTTCGAGGTAGAAAAGTAGATCTAAGAACTTTTTGCTGATTAAACAACATAAAAGTTTGAGCGAAAAAGTCACGCGTGATGCTTCGGTCAATACAATGAGTGCTGAAAAAATAGCCCAGCTAAGAATAGCTTGCATAGTGCGGATGTTTCCTGCTTATAGAGTTACAACAGTGGAAAACTCTAGAAAGATCCAATTGTTTTGGGTTTTCATCATTATAAATGTCATTATTTAGGTACATGTTTACAGTGATGCATTTAGAGTATGTATATAATTGTAATGCGTAATGCATGTTGTTGTTCATTCCTTTTATCCCACAGTAGATTCCTGGTTGTCAAGTTACATAACCCCCGAAATATCTGAATACCTAGGCCATGTATAAAAATGTATACATGTATTTGCATTATATAACAAACAAGAAAACTGCAGTTCTGAGGTCTCCAGCATCATTTATTTGCAGAAGACACTTTAATATTTTGTATCTGATGCAATGACATGAAACATACAGTAAATGTCCAAATTCTTTTGGGGCCACTGCATACTTTCAACATAACCTTAAATTCAGATTAACCTCTATATTAGGGCTAAACAGAATTGTTTTTAATGAATTTGTTCATGTATTTTCCCAAATGCTTTTTAAGTTGACCTGTGCACCATGGGAGTCAAAGCTGCTCTTCCCAGGTATGAGCTGTACCTCTACAATGTAGTGCTGGGTGTGGCAATGCTCTGGGCTGCCAGATGGATATTTGATGTGTCCAGCTGTAAGTACAAATCAACAGTTCTTATTTGACCCCAAGGTCGGTGTGTCAGCCCTTTACTGTACATGTTTTGGAACTTTATATCAAATTGCTGATACAGGCAGAACTAAACGATCTTTTGACTTTCTCACAGAAGTGTCCGCCTGAGACATGCTTTATCATGCACTTGTGGGCACACAAAGCGTGTACTATTTGCTGGGCCCAAAGAACTGGTGCCCCTGTGTATTGTATGGGGAAAACAGCAGTGATAGCAGCTAGCTGCAGATAGCTATGCGAAGTACGCAGAAGGGATCCTGTTACAGTATTAATACACCAAAGAATGAGAGACCAAACAGTGAGAGAGAGATAGAGAGGTGGGGGGGCTATTATTGTGGGTCAGAGTGTTTATTACACCCTGACAACTACAGCAAAAGCTATTATCAGCCAATCAAAACCAACATTATTCAATCAAATGTTTTAAAGTGAAACAAGATATTCAAAAACAACAACAACAAGAAAATCACAGGGTGAGATTTCATATATCAGGAATTGAATTGTGGTAAGTGGTTATATGAGGAAGTTGAAAAATAAGTGAGCTTTGTAGCATCAGATGAGAGGGAAAGTCAACTCTGAATAACGTACACTGCCCGTAACAATAACGTACTGATGAATCATTTAGACCAGAAATCAAGTAAACAGGGCCACTTTTGATTTTTTATGATGACTTTAACTGACTCACTATTAATCATGTTTAGTAATAAAACACTAAATAACAATTTCACTCTATATCCAGCAAATTCCAACAGAAAAACCTTCAAGAGCAGCATTCAGCCAGGATGGTACTACTCTGGCAGAAAAATGGTGAGAATTTGCTAAAACAACATCATTTTACAGTGCAATACATCTGTTCTGTTGATCAAACTATGAGTACAAATAAAACCCTAAAAAATGACTAAAAAATGTCATCACTACTGTACTGCAGGATACAGCTGATGTCGAGTGGATGATGTGGTTCTCAACCTTTAGAGAGCATATCATCTTTGCTCTCTCAGGTCATGTGCTCTTTGCTAAGATCTGCTCCATGCTGGCTCCTCAGGTTCCTTATAAAAATATGCACGATACACATGTTGCTATAGATCGGCCTACCTTTTTAATGAGACGCCCGTTACATTATCTCCCTTCCCACAGTACAGATCCCTGGTTTACATGGCGTACGGTTTGCTGGCTGTTTTCACCAGTATGGGCTGGGCGTACGTCACACTCATCCTCTCTCACTGTGTGCTGCTGTACAGCATCTCTCTGGTCAAGATCAGGTGGCTTTGCTTTGTGGCTGGTCTCACCACGCTGGCTACTTTTAAAATGGAGCCCTTCATTTCCTGGCAGGTGCGTCTTTACGTGAACAGCGACTATGTTATTCCATTTAATTTGATTTGACACCTTATCAGAGTTGTTCAAAATGTACACCAGGAGTGTTCACACATCCTGGTTTAGCTCCAACTCTAATCAAACACACCTGCTTTGAGAAGCCACCTGGTTCAGGTGTGTTGATTAGGGTTGGAGCTAAGTTCAGGAGTGGCTCTCCAGTAGCAGGATTGGATTCCTCTGGGGTAAGCGTTTCATTTTTCTGTCCTGCAGGCAGGGTTTGTTACTGGCTCGTTTGATCTGCGTCCCATCCTGTTTTATGGGGGCTGCGGGTTCACCATCATGCGCTGCATGAGCTTTGCTCTGGAGAACTGCGAGAGGAAGGATGGAAACTACAGCATCCTGGAGCTTCTCAAATATAACTTCTATCTTCCCTTCTTTTACTTTGGGCCTGTCATGACCTTTGACAAGTTCTACATTCAGGTCTGTAACTAAGTCCATTGGTGGTGATGGTTTTCTTCAGCTGGAAATCTTGCTGTGCTCCATGAGAGATCTGATCTTGAGTTAATATAATATATAATGCTCCCTTTCGCCCTCACCAGGCCAATAATCCGAATTTAACCAGGAAGGAAGGAGAGATGTGGAATATTTCTATCCAGGGCTTGTTAAATCTGGCAATGGTTACCATAGTGGCCGTCATCCTTCACTTCATGTACATTCTGACATTACCTAGTGACATGAAGCTCCTTAAGCACATCTCAGACTGGGCACTCAGTAAGCCTGTGTGTGTTAGTGTGTACTCACATACACATACGTTTATTCCAGAAAAGCACCTCTCCAATTCATTTTATTCTGTTTGGTTGTAAAGTGGGAGTGGCCTACTTGAATCTGGTTTATGATTGGGTGAAAGCAGCAGTGATGTTTGGGGTGATAAACACAGTGTCGAGACTGGATCATCTGGACCCTCCCAAACCGCCAAAATGCATCACTATGCTTTATGTGTTTTCCGAGACGTAAGCTTCAATCTATTCAAATTTGTTTTGTATTTTAAAGCTTTAATAATCAGGCTAAAACATGTATTTGTTTGCATTCGTTTACAGACACTTTGATAGAGGAATTAACGACTGGCTTTGCAAGTATGTTTGTTTGTTTCTTGAACCTATAAACATCTCTTGTAAAACGTTTTATGCTGCTCCGAACACAACCGCCAGGTGGTGCTGAAGGTGCTGTTTGTTTACAGATATGTCTATAACCACCTTGGCGGAAAGCATGACAACATTTTGGAGGAGCTGATAGCGTCTCTGTGCACGTTTGGTATCGCGGCCCTCTGGCTTGGGCCGAGCTGGGTGATTTTCTTCTGGGCTTTTCTAAACTGCTTCGGCCTTAATTTTGAATTATGGACTGCCAAGTTATTCACCATGGAGCCTTTTATTTCTATTGAGGTAATTAAGCGAAAGAAATTTGACCTATTGGGTTTATTATACGTCCTTGGTATATAAAAAGGTCCCTCCGCTCCCTCTTGTGGTCAAATGTGAAATTACACCGTTTTGAATGAAAACTTAACGCGGAACTGCTTCCTGTCACCCACAGATGGCAATATCTGAATCTATGTCACGCAGGATAAGGGCTGTGTTTAATACCTTCAACTTCTGGACAATTGTGCTGTACAACGTCTTGGCTCTGAACAGTCTTGAATTTGCAAAGCTTGTTGCCAAAAGATTGTTACTGAAAGGTAATGTACTGTACTGAGGTGATTTTTGAGCAACCAATAAATTCATTACAAAAAATCAACTACATTTCTCAGTTTGCGAAAGGTGATACGTTTGTAAGACGGACTCAATCTTATTAGTAGTATTATAATAATCTGTTGTTATTTCAAATGTGTTTTCTCCAAGACCACAAGTCCCCTAAAACACCCTTCTTGTGATTGACAGGCTTCCCCTTCACCACCATCACTGTGATGTTTGTTACCTACTGCTTGATTCAGATGATTAAGGAAAAGGAGAGAAGACAGGCTTTGATTGATGATCCAGACCCGATCCCCCCTCCTGCACCCGCTCCTCCGCCCACAACCGCACCTGCCCCCGCCACAGTTTCCAGCACCACCCAGATAGATGCCGCGGCCGCCCAGCCTGTGGACGCCAACAAAGAGAAATCAGAGTAGAGATTTGACGTGACGTCACATTTGTCTAAAATCTGTGTCTCTTGGAATTCTGTAGACAATTATCACCTGGAAATATAGAGGGAAAAGATGTTTTAAAAAGTTTTAATAACAGTACTGTAAGGAAAGATGCTGCGTTTAAAACAGCTATGTTAAAGTTTTACAGGTTTGGTCAACATTACAGCTTTTGCGTTCACTGTCTTCTTTTTACAAGATTAACAGTTCTGCATAGATATTAAAGGGTGTTACAGATATGTGCTTTGTAGTTGCTTTGTAGTTAAATACCTAGAGGATCAATTTCATAACTACACATTTTACAGTGTAGTTTTAATTAGAATGATACTTGCAAAAATTCTACGTGTTCTTACAAGTAATTATTGCCTGTGTTGAGACACTACACATGAAATTGTGTGCTTTGAATACAATGTTTGAAGATGGCAGTTTGTTTAATAAATTGTGATGTACATTAAAGTAACTCTTTAAATTTGTGACTGCGACTCTTTCTAGCAACTTACCTTGGTTTAAAACAACGTAACTTCAGATTTTAGCGAGCAGCGGAATGGTCAAAAAATAAAAAAGTCTAATCAAAGCTGACGGAGTCTCTGGCAGGTTCTGCCTCCATGACAGGTGCTCTTAAATTAAACTGTGACTCCAACAAAAGCATAAATCTCTTTGAGAACAGAGAACATTCAACACCTTTGATATCATTAAGCCCGTTTCACTCTTGGATATTTATATGAATTGGCAAAAGCTCTCATGGACCTTTCAAGCTCCATCAATCTGTCAGTCCATAATCTTATCATCAATATTTATTTGACTTATGATCTAAGAAAATAAGTCAAATGAGTCATGGATCCCATAAGACAGTATGCAGGAGTTTGTGATCTCATCTCTAGAGATGGTGTTTTTGACTACCTTCTCCCATGGGGCAGTGTGTCAGCTGTTGCACAGGCCGGGGGGTTGTGTTTCACATGTACCAGTATAGATTCAACATCATTGTGAAGGTGTTGTATCTATAAATAGCCCCCAGTTGGAGTTTGGTTGAGGTATTGGGACAGCTGATAAAAAGTCTGCCAGGCAGCAAAGCGGAACTGATTCAACTCTGCCGGTTTTTCTCAGCTGAATAGTGAGCAACCCGGAGTGTTTATTAAGCGCGGTACACAACAGATCTCTGGACTACCCATTGCCTTCATAAAGACCGTCAGGGACACTACACCACAAATATGGCTCTACCTATAGATCCCACGGAGGAGCCCCGCATGTACCAGCAAACTCTGTTGCAGGACGGCCTCTACGATCTCCTGGAGAGTGATATGATGGTAGACTGTGTGTTGAAGATTAAAGACAAGGAGTTTCCCTGCCACAGGCTGGTTCTTGCTGCCTGTAGCTCCTACTTCCGGGCTTTCTTCAAATCTGGTGTGGAGGACAGCAAACAAAGGGAAATCGTATTGGAGGATGTGGAGCCGGGAGTTATGGGCATGATCCTGAAGTATCTTTACACCTCGAACATCAACGTGACGGAGCAAAACGTGCAGGACATCTTCGCTCTGGCCAACATGT
>JAZGTJ010009435.1:0-19395 GCA_036877575.1 Botia almorhae
TTCATACGGATTACTTAAAAAAAGAATATTTGTTTTAGAATTTAATTGGTTTATGCAAAAGTGCACACTTCAAGCTTTCTATCATATATTCATTATGTATGTGAGGCACGTATTTACTGAGATTTAGGTTGTTTTATTTATGTGTCTGTGAAAAGAGATGACAGAGACAGCGACGGCAGAGCGCGCACCCTGTCTGTTTTCTTATTTTTATAAAAGCACAGGGTTTCATTGTTATTGTGAGTGTATACAAATAAAAATAGACCCTTTACAGATTCGAATGATGTATTGGTTGTATCTGTACGATCAAAAATGACGGAGCATTTTACGTTCCTTTCCGCGTTATCATCAAAACATGCCTCAAAACGCGCCGGCGCGTTTGCCGACCCCAGAGGGTTAATAGTGTGGACCACTTTTTTATTTTGATCCTCACAATTTTGGAATCCAGTCGCGGGCCGGATTGAACGGCTCAGCGGGCCGGATTCGGCCCGCGGGCCGCCAGTTGATGATCAGTGCCATACACAGAATATGGAGGGAAAAGCCAGGCTTGGCAACCCAACACTGACTGTTATGTGTACACTTCACTTCATAGCCAAAAAACAAGATCTGCCCTAGAAGGAGCTCTGTTCCAACATGATCTGTTACAGAAGGCTGAACCTTTCTTACAAGCTTGCTACGCTGTATTTTCACATGTTGATGCTGGATGATGTTTCAATAAGATAAAATGGAGCTACTGACATTCTTAAATGCTCTTTGCTGGTCGTGTTGTGTCATTAAAACATCTTTATTTTATCAGAATGAATGTTGGCTCAAAACAGCCTCAAAACAACATTTCATAGTCAGTATAAATAACATTAAGGCAACTTCCTAGATGAATAATTCGACAAAATCAGCAGATTTTTATAGAGCAATTTAGACATTCTGCACAACATTGTGGGTTTATTTCCTTTTTGGGTAAAAATAACAATTATGGGCCTTGTCAATATTTGCCCTGTTTAAAAATATTTTGCAAAGCAGACGCAAGCTCACATTCCCAGAGCAGTTTCCCCAGAGCAGTTTCCCCAGAGCAGTTTCCCCAGAGCAGTTTCCCCAGAGCAGTTTCCCCTGAGCTCTGCTGGTCTCCTGGAGCAAACGTTCTGATTATGACCTGTGGCTGTGGTGCTGTTTCTTTCTAGAGACTTTCACAGGATTTCACAGGCCTCACAAGTGACCCATAAAGGCATGTGGCAGATTTACTGTACGCCTGCAGCTTGGTGCTGTTTTCAGAGATAGATTTATACTGAACGAACTACAGAGACGCTTCAAATTACAAGAGATTCCCAGGAGAACATCCGAGCCTTGGAAAGTCAACATGAATAGGGAAAAATACTGTTTCTAGTTTTCTTTTTCAGAATTAAAATCAGGGCCAGATGAAAACACGTCACTAAGAGTCAAAAGAATCATTTTAATCATTAAGTTGATTTGGTTTGGAAAGAGATATTAGCAAGAATGAAAATGAATTCTGTAATGATGGATAATATTTTGCAGACAATTTATGGACAATAATTAGGAAAATAAGAATCATTACGGAGAGTTTAAAGATTCAGGGACTGTTTGTAAAGATTGGGATTTAAGATTGGGACTTAAGATTGGGACGGACTTAATGTGCACGTATAAATCAATGCTCAGGAAACGCTCAGCTCAGCTTTTCAGCTTAGGAAACAACATGAAAATACATGGACTTACAATACAAATGTGTGTATTTTGGTTATTGTTCAACAGCTCTGACTGAGGCACAACCAATCAAAACTCAGAAGCAGATCTGTTATTTTTAAAGTCATGTTTTTTTTCTCTCTCAGCAAGGATTTGGGAACATTGACGGTGAATACTGGCTTGGTCTGGAGAACATCTACTGGCTGACCAACCAAGGCAACTACAAACTGCTGGTGACTCTTGAGGACTGGTCAGGCAGAAAAACATTTGCAGAATACGCCAGTTTCCGCCTGGAGCCAGAGGCAGACTTCTACAAGCTGAGGGTGGGGCGTTACCATGGCAACGCTGGAGATTCACTTACTTGGCACAACGGGAAACAGTTTACCACCCTGGACAGGGATCATGATGCCTATACAGGTACCACAGTTACAAAGTAAACAACAGTTTCCAGATCTACAGCATTATAAATTAATGTAACATTCTCTTACTCTTACACAGCAAACTGTGCTCACTACCAGAAGGGAGGCTGGTGGTACAATGCTTGTGCCCACTCGAACCTGAACGGCGTGTGGTATCGGGGAGGGCATTACCGCAGTCGCTATCAGGATGGAGTTTACTGGGCGGAGTTCCGCGGAGGGTCATACTCTCTGAAGAAGGTCACAATGATGATCCGAACAAATCCCAACACGTTTCATTAGAACATCATCAGGAGAAAAACAGCAAGCCAAGCAAGGGTTACAAAAAGTGCAATTCTGATAAGTTAATATTTCTTAATGTTTACACTGTTTACCAGTTTTATGAATATGCACCAACATCAAAAAATATCAAAGTGCAATGACTTTCCTACATGACTTGACTTGTTGAATTGTCAACACTGAAGAGCGAGTGAAAATCCTTGTACATCTCTAGAACCTTCCGTCAGACAGATGCAGGTTCCTTGTGACAGGACAACATGCACATATCTTTGTCACACCAGCACTTCCAGATCTCTACAGCAGCTGAACAGTGGTATGCCTCAACTCTCATAGCAAATGTCCTTCAAACAGTGATGCATCATGTGACGAGCAACCTTAAAAGGCATTTCACATTTACATAACACAACATTTGAGCATTTATGCATTTGGCAGACGCTTTTATCCAAAGCGACTTACAGTTCATTTAAGTTATACATTTTGTCAGTACATGTGCTCCCTGGGAATCAAACCCACAACCTTTGTGTTGCTAGTGCAACAGCGCCAAAACTGGGGAACAGGTTGCACAGACATTTACATAGACACTGATTGTGATAAAGTGACTGTAGGTCATTTATTTTTCCTGTAAGCTATTGAATTGAGGAAACAGAAGGCCAAACACACAGAACATGTGATCTGCTGCATGTACAGTGACTACCAGCTATTAAAAACACCATTAGTATGAACTACAAGTAGTATAGAAAGTACAGAGAGGAATAACTAAGAGGAATAACTTGTAACCTTATTCTCATTTTAAGGTGTCATTTTTAAAGAACAATATTTACTTTAGTTTAACAAGCAGGTTTATTTGTAAATGACCTGTTATTGTTATTGTTATTTAAGGAGCAAATTGGTTAAATGAAAACACATTTAATCTAAAAACTAAAAACTAAAAATGTAATCACTTGTCTTGTGTCCTGTTGTCTACAAGATTCTTTTGGTGTAGCAATCTATTTACCAATTATATGATCATGAATGATTTTAGTCCTTGACTAAATTTGAATGATGATTGATTTGGTCCTTTAGACTAACTCTTATTTTGATGAAATGCCCATTGTACATAGAAACTATGAGTAAGTGTTTTTGTAACGCAAATTATTATGTACCAGAATTTTCCAATAAATTATGTACAGCCACTGTGTTGTGGAGATGATGATCAGATTGGGTTATGAAGTCCAGGCCTGCATGTTGATGAAAAGATCGAGAGATGGTCTGAGAGAAGAAAAATTGGAATTTTTTAGCTATACACACAGCTAAAGGCTCTAAGGGGCCAAACGGAGCGCCTCTATTTTTGGCCCTACAATCTTCTGTTTCTTCGAAATTTTGATTGTTATGAATGAAAATAAGGAAATAAACAATAGTTTATTCTGTCTGTAGAAAGTTTATATAAAGCCTATGTATAAGTTTACAGCCACTTACAGACAGATTGCTGTCCATATTCCAGACAAATAAATGAGGTGTCAGTATCCATATGTATTAACATAAATCCTGAGTGAGTGAGTGAGTGAGTGAGTGAGTGAGTGTGTGTGCACGAGTGAGTAATTGTGTGTTCAGAGTATGTAGCTCTGTCTGTCTGTCTGTCTGTGTTTACTGTTACTAACTGCAAGCAATAGGTTAGAAAGATCAGACTGTTACACAACATGTGTTAGTATTTTACTAACACAAGCCCCTGTAGATAGAGGAGGTTGGCCAGACGAGGGTATTTGTAAGAAATGCATTAAGCAAAACACTGCCTCAGTACAGCAAACCCTCTGAGTTCACATACTAAATATGTTAGTGTGCAACTTACTCCAAAATACAAACCTCATGTCTGGCCAACATATGATGCTAACCTGTCCAAATATGAAGTTATCAAAATGTTCATGAAGAAATCACATGCATAACTTCACCTGGACTAAGGCAAACAAATCAAATCCTGTGTGCCTGAGCTCTGAGGCTGGAACAAACTCATGTGCCATCTATCCCTGTGACATCTCCCAACTTCAGCTAAACCAGAACAGCAGCTAGCAGTGACTAAGAGCTAAAGAATACGAGACATAGTTTCCAAACATCCTTGTTCACAGACATCACTGTACTGAGAGACAGTTTGGAATCAATTTACTGTTGAGTCTCCAGGACTTTCTGAGAATCAGTGTGCTAATGAGAATCTTACATCTGTGAGTTCTGTGCAGAAACTCTGTGCAGTTAATGTGGGGAATCAGGGCGTTCAAGGGAACAAACTGAAATACATCGAAATAACACACAAACCATGATTTGCATGTTTCATATTTAAACTCTGGCTAACAATGCAGAAATCTTATTCCAACAATGGCACCATATTAGAAACACACACAAAGTTCAGTGAGGCAAGCAGACACACAGAGAGATCACAGGTCTTACTTTGTTGTTCTTTGGTCAGAGTAGAGATAGAAGCTGATTTGCACAGAAGGCATTACAGTTCACATGTGATGTACAGTGGACTGTTCTGCAGAGACGAGCAAGTGTTGCACAGGTGTGAGATAGAAGACTCACCCAGGTAAGGGATGCAGGGAACCATCTTCAGAGAGCGGATGTACTCTCTCATTCTGGCATAGTTCTCCTCTTTGGAGGTCAGATAGTCCAGCTTGTCAAATGTGGCTTTATCCTTCCTGCTGATCAGCTGCAGAAACACAGAAACAGGTTATTCACCTGATCGTTACATCCCAACCTACAGAGCTGAGGAAACTACACAGAAACTGCAGTTTATACAGCTATAAGCTAAAGATAAGCAAAATAAAACTGAATACATCATCAAACTTAAACACAGATTTACACTATATTTGTATAACAGAAAAGAGATTCATTTAGCTGTATTTTAGCCATACAAACACAAAATACTAAATATTTCAAACGAATTTGTTAATCTGAATCAGATGGCCCAATATTACTTTATCTGAGAGTGTGTTGGACAACTCAGCTGCATGGATGCATGTTTAATACAGTGTGACATATAAACAGCATGTTTCTGATTCTGAACAAAGCTTGTTGATTCAGATTCCAAAAGTCACAGGAGGGAACACAGAGTTGAGCTGTTAAAACTTATTTTCACATGGATAAATAAAGGACAAAGAAGCACACACTTGGAAGCTGTTTTTCTTTTTTAACTGTACATCAATCTTGTTTTGGAAACTCTGTCCATCTCTTTCCCTCCTCGCTGATACAATCAACTGGAAACAGCTGTTGGAGAGCAGTGGAGGTCTGAGCCTCAAACCCTCAAAGAGCTGGTTGGTCATACCCGACCAAGGTCTGAGCCCCAAACCCATCCCAGTGGAGGTCTGAGCCCCAAACCCATCAGAAACCCAAACACACATTAAACCTCCATTCTGAGTGAACAGTCACAGCTGCTGAAACACTAGCAGATCGGGTATGACCAACACAAACAGGCTGTTAGTAAGACGCCCCAAATGAGCAAACCAACTTGCTCAGGGTTCAAACAAACTTCCTCATGAGAAGTGATCAACTGCTCTGTTATACCACTTTTAGAATATAGAGAACTGTTAACGGTCATGCCCGGGGTTTGACCTGAGCTACATACTCTGAACACACAATTACTCACTCACACAATTACTCACTCACACAATTACTCACTCACACAATTACTCACACACACAATTACTCACACACACAATTACTCACACACACAATTACTCACACACACAATTACTCACACACACAATTACTCACACACACAATTACTCACACTCTCTCACGCGCACTCTCTCACGCGCACTCTCTCACGCGCACTCTCTCACGCGCACTCTCTCACGCGCACTCTCTCACGCGCACTCTCTCACGCGCACTCTCTCACGCGCACTCTCGCACTCTCACACGCGCACTCTCACACGCGCACTCACACGTGCACTCACACACTCTCACACACACACACACACAAATGATTTATGTTAATACATATGGATACTGACACTAATACTAAAGATCACTGTCAACATGTTTGTGAGGAGTTTAGTAACAGCACCTGAAAACAAGTTCCATTAAGACATTATTCTGCATTCTGCCAATTCTGTGTTATCTAAGAATCAAATTAGGAAAACAAACCTAATGCTTCCAAACCTGATGCTGCTTTTCCCAATAGATTCAATAGTTTACCACTGCCCACCCAGCTTGGTTCATAGAACAACCAACAACTCTACAGCCAAAGCGGGAATATGAGGCAAAACTCAAGAGGAGCCCAGTGTGTCTTGTTAATAATGACTGCGGCTGGTCACGACATGAGCTCATGGAAGTTGCGAGCCTCTAACACTTAAAAGCTTAACATGTGCAGTGGTAACAGCGCATGATGAGGAGAAACAAAACATTTAAAATTCCACTGACTGCTGCAGAAAACAGAGAAAAACACACTTGCATTTAAACTCTGTGACAGGAAAACACTTTAGTCTGAGATGCTAATATATATTATATATGCTTGCACATCTGTGATCTGTGCTAAAAATATATGAAAAGAGCTGCAACACAAAAACAGTCCACAAGATTCTTCCTCAAAATACCTGATGCAAAGATTTTTGCCCTAAGAGTGAGCAACAGTGATATGCAGCTAAAACACCACTAATCCAGTTTGTGTGATGGACTGCACAGATTAACAATGCTTAATCCAAATAATAAATACAACAACTTCATACAAAATACTGCTGTGTGTTGCGTCAGCAGTGGCCATAATCATAAAGAAGCAGAACTCACTACTGTTTAATATCAGAACTCGGTCTGAGTTGTGTTCACAGAGAAGAATATTTAAAGAAATGGAGACTTGTGTTAATGGCTGAGAATGAATCATTTCTACCATTCCATGCCTCACAAATGACTGTTCTCATTTTAAACATTCAAATTGAATGGTGGGAAAGACTGACAGGAGGAAATCTGGTGAAAAAGATAATCACTCATAATCACCCATAAAAACTGACAGAGCAGCAAGACAATCACTGGACAAACTGTGGCATAAATGAACAGGCACACATCTCAATACAAGCACAGATGAAGAGCAGTCCAGTCTTGATCAGAAAACCAGAGCGCATCCTTCAAAGCATTGCTTTCATTACAAGAACTCCTTCTAAAGTCCATAACAATGACAGATGATCTAACGTCTAACTGGACTTCAGGGACACAGCTTCATGAACATGCGTTCATGAACAATAAACATGCGTAAGTAAATTCTCTCATCTGTGTCACTTAAATAAATGTCAAATCTCCGTCCCACAGACCCTCAAAAACAGCGGAGCAGTTTTGTTCCTGCTGTTGCTCTTATGATCAGAACTATAAACCTGTGGTCATGACTGATCTCCAGATTATCCACAGCCAAACAAACATCAGCCTGCAGCTAATTACAGTCATTTTTGAAGAGACACATTTAATACCCAATATATTTAAGCCTATTATTATAAGATTATACTTATTATGATGGGTGCAAAAAAAGATTAAAACAGAATAAAAGATGCGATGCAAAGATCTATAAATATTTATGGATTAAATAATAATCTACATTTGTTTTTCTCAATATTTTCATGTCATTTTATTTAGCTTCCCCACGTGTGTGTCTGATATTGCTGAATGGATCTGGACAGCTCAGTTTTACTGCTGTATTAGAAGGCAGATGTTAATGGAGTCAAGAGCTCCAGTCAGGTTGCTAATGGAATGAAGGATCACAAATCTGATATCATTTTTCTGCACAGTTCAAACATCTGTGCAGTGTTAGGGCAGCGGACATCTGGACACACATATAAAGATCCAAGAGATGCTTCCAAAACATTCTGTCCCTAAAACTGTCTACAGCTTCTGTCTGCTGTCACTTCAGAGTGAACACACTGCTGGCCAGAGGCACAACCAGCTGCTCAGAGCACAAGATGGGCAACATTTCCTATATATACAAACATTCAATACTATACTATACTATAAAAATAGTACGTTTTTTTAAATTGTAAAAATGCAGGATGTTTTCTGTTAGGGTGGGGCTTGTTGTTTATAACTAGCTGTGTATGTGACTGGCTGTACCGCCCAAGTCTTGCTCAGTCTGAAGATGGGAGCACTCTGCAGAGCGGACACCACTGACACCAGAGAATGCAGGTTATTCAGCTCCAGAAGTTTCTACAGAGGAAAATAACACACACACACGTTCTGCATCAGTAAACTGCTATAAAGATGAATCTCAAAAAGGGTGTTTAAAGGATACAGACAGAGATTGTTATATGAAAACCACTTCCATTCCACTGCTTTTGTTTGATCATGTTTTTCTATTAAACTTTTATGTAATCAACAGTTCTCACATCATAAAACAAGGTTTCAATAAAATCCACATGTACAGTAATTCTGATGAAACAGATCAGTAATATACTGTCTGTTAGTTACATTAGATGATTTCACGACTACCACCCCCACCAGTTCTCTCTGCTACTCTCTGATTGGCTAAGTTCCAGCAGTAAGGGTTTCAGTAAGATGCAGACCTGCTTTCATCATTACTCCTAAAATAAAACTGCAACAATTCATTAAAAAAGGGGGAAAGTGCTTTGTGCCTGATGACTCGATCAGCTTCAGCACACACGATGAATAAAAAACAAAGGTTTTTTCCTCAGCATGACGATTTAAGGTTTGTTCTGTGAGCAGGCGCTCCTCTGAGACTCTGTCATGAGATGTCTAAGGATGGATCATGATGGTTCTGCTCCAGAAATCAGCCGATATTTCAGCTGCTGTACTGATGTGGGTGTTGATGCCGTGGATGAGGGCAAGATATTAAGAAAGGCTCTTAATAAAGGAAAAAACTGCTTCTTATTTAAGTGTCAAAACATTTAAAGGTGAATATAAGAGGGGCTAACCACAGTAATGATCATAGAAAGATGAACCCTTTCATTAACATAAAAACAAACTAAATGTAGTTGTATGGACTGCAGAGCCCTGAATGTGGACTGCTGAGTTGTGTACAGAGAGCTCAGATGTAGGAGACAGTACAGATGTCATCAAAATCAACCAGAGTCACATCAACATGAACGAAAACAACTGAAGTTTGGGCAGCAGGCCACTAGCTGACAAACCCTGGTATGATGTTTCTACAGCATTTTCAAAGCATACAGATGAAAGTTTAATAAATCAATTGCACTCATCATAACATGTGATGATTTATTGTACACTCAATCTTTGTATCGTAAATCTTGGCAGTGGCTGAGACTTTAAAAAGTTATTCACATAGTGACGGAAATATATGAGGATAAATACAAAACTGTTAAATAAAAACATTCTTGTTGACCACATGTGCCAAACAGTTACTAACAGCAGCACAATCACATGATCATTTCATTATATTCCATTATATAATATAAATGAATGGGCAGCACCATTACACACAACAAAACTGCATCGGTCCAGAACAACACAGCTGCAGGTCAAGGTCATCAGTCGTCATGCCAACAGTCTCTAACTTTATGAGACTCAACACTGTACACACAGAATGCTGCTGTATTATATTTTGATTGGTAGTTACACAAAGGCAAAGACAGGTGACGTTTTGAAACTGAAAGCAGTTTAAGTGCGTCACTTAATGAACGCACCTTTGCGATTTTGATGAAGTGAGTCAGAATCTCAGCACGGATCTTCAGCGTCTGGGCAGTGAGGATTTCTCGAACCAACCAGAAGCTGACCTGAAGAGACACCAAACATCTCAACATCAACATAACAGCATGACTGTTTACTCTCTTAATAAACATTCCTGGCATTATTTCAAAATACTGTCAACAACTTTGTTCTGAGAATTATCTTCATGTAAATATGATAACCAGACTCAATAAAGAATAAGAGAGGCCAGCTCACAAGAAGCTCATTATTCAAACCCGTGAAGAAACTGGAGTCAAACCATAAATCATGGAAAACCCATTTCTGCAGGACAAAAACACAGAAAATAACTCCACCTTAGCTGAAGAAGACTGAACAGTGTAGTTATTTAATGGCAGACACTGAGGTCTGAGTATAACAGCAAACACAGCACTGGGTGGACAGACTTCACTTGGCTGAGACAAACAAAAAACAGAGGAAAGCAGATGAACTTTGACAGATTGGGATGGTTTAAAATTTCTTTCTCAGGGAATCAGATAAAAAACCTCACTCATTTCCTGAAGAGTTGCTTCAATTATATTTAACACGGCATTTCAAGAAAACTGTTGAAAGCTCAGATATTTAATATCCAACAGGTGATTTTACAACAATTATCAGTTGTCCAGCAGAACGCCACTGAAACCTCAAACTTACTGAATTAACACAAATAATGACCCACAAATACCCCAAATCCTCCTTTAATAATTTCCTAATAATGACATCAAGTTAACGTGTGTATCAGATGAACATCAGATGTATAAAGTCAGACATCATCAAAGCTGAATGTGACTTCTGATCATATATATATTACAATTATTTTCAGGTGTGTGTTTAAGTGTACGTGGCTTATGGGTCTGTTCGAACACTGCTTGTCTTTAACAATTTAACAGCAACAGCAGCTCCAATTCAATGATCTTAAACCAATGTTTCTCTAGTCCCTTGCTGGTTTAACAGGGAAAAGAACTTGTTCACTAGCTGCAAATATGAACCCAGAGGGCCATGTTGCATTTTCCATCACCCTATAAAGAATTACAGCAGGAAGCCAGAACACACACTTTAACTGTGAATCTGCCCCTGATTCACCCTTAAAAGTACTTCAGACATGAACTTTAGAGAGTATATAACAGAACGAATACATTAGATTATATCTCTGTTACACACCTGACATCCGGTGCTGTCTACAAAGGCAGCATCCGTACTGAACCTCATTACTGGTTTGGAACATTCTACATAGAAAATCCATGTTTCATACAAACTCTAGCTCTTGTGAAGCTCACAGGAGACTCAACTCATGACTGATTTAAACAGAGTTTGACTTGCGTTGATAACTGTTGATAACTAGATTATATACAAAGGGAAATGAGAATACAGATGAGGACTTCAGCCAAACAAGTGAACAATAACAATCTGTAAGATCCTTTACTTGAAACTGGACTGAAGCATGTTTGTGCGTGTAACCAAGAGATTCTGAACGCAAGGGAAAGTAAACCGAGGCATTCAACACATTTAAACAATAATCAATAAAACAGACAATAGGAAAAACTTTTGGGGCTTCAATAAAAACAATAAATCAATAACCTTGTAGGCACAGTTTTGGAAACTAAGTAAACAGGTTTCTGTTAAAAAATCACTTTTTGCATTGAACAAAAGCAGCTTGGCGTTATTTTACAGTTTATACACGTTACATGTTGTGTTATCTGTATGATCATACAAAACATTTGAAAACCCTTGAAGCTCTGACAAAAGCCTGAAAAGACGCTAAGAGAGAGTTTAGTGTCATCTGTAAGACACGCTTGGTAACAGGGATCTCCTTCTAAACTCCTGTGACTCTCTGTTATACAGTCTGACAGTGCACAGCAGAAACTCATATGGGTTTGGAGGAACACAAGAGCATTTTTATATGAAGGCACCACATAAGAAAAACATTTTCAGACCAACTTTCCTTTACCTGCAGACATCACCAGCAATTACTCATTTAATCATAGAACACTTCCTGCTCGTTACAGTAATAACATTTAACACTTGCAGAATTAGGTAAAAAATGACTGTTAACTCTAACAGCAGGCAGCAGGTCAGTCATTTAAAGTTTACATTAAAGTTAAAACATAAAACCATCAAGCTTTTACATTTATAAAGATCTCTGGCTTGTACAGGAATCTGGGGGAGACACAGGCATCTACACTTCTGGGCTCTGAGATGGTGGGTCTTTACCAAAGCCAGAGTGAGATCATCCGATTCATTCTTACCCATAATTCCTTCAAAATGGCTCTAAAGCTCCTGTTTCCGGCACTAAAAAAATCACCTGGCAGCGAGCAGAACTTTTGTTTGGAGTATGCTTTCTGCTTTGTTGTCATGCCGACAGACCACAATGTTTTTGGCTAGTCTATCTGCTCACCTGATTTCTCTAATTAATAGAGACATTATTTACTGCACGAGGAAACATGAACAAAACATGAAATGATTTTGTGACATGTTGTGTAATACTGTGGTTGTTTAATGTAACCAAAGACAGACAGAGGACTGATCTTACCTGGTTAAACCTCCGTGTAAAGGCAACAACATTTGGAGCCAAAATATGTTTCTCCTTTTTGTTCCACCCACAGCTAGCCAGCTCCTAAAACAACAACAGACACATATATATGATAAAAGCTGAAATGAAAACTGAATCTTCTTATTTTCACACTGCTGTTCAATAATTCACCTACGAAGCAACACCGCGACACTGATGACATCAGACCGAATACCAAAGTAACTGATTATGTCATTTATATAGTACATACACTGTATCACAGCATTTACAAGTTATTAGCACTGTACCATGTTCAACAACATATGACAACACCATGATAACCTTTCCCTCTGGAGTAATTATTAGAAAAATGTTCCTGTGACTTTAAGATGAACATTACAGATTGAATGACTGTATCTCTATATAAGCCATAAACACCAGTGACCTGTGACTGAACACATGTTCGCTCAGCATGCTGTTCATGAGTCTACTGTCAATCAAGCATTCAATGGTTATTTCTTCATCACTGAATCCCAGAAAACAGAGAGACGAGACATGACAGACATTCTGTTTGATTTATTTCTGTGGACTGTGTTCCCAATTACCCACTGTTTGTTCAATGTCACAAACCATTAGAAATCACTGTAAAACTCCTGAAATTATTGATAGGTGATCTTAGACTGAGATTTTCTGTGCTTCTTTGGGATTATGTTGGTCAAAAACATAAGGCGAAACAAAGATATGAAGACAAAGAATTCAACTTCTAGCAATTTCATATGTCTTTCATCAGCACAAATAAACAGTCTCTATGAAGTTAGGGCAGATGCCATATATAACATGACACAAATGTAAACAAGGCCGGATGTACAGTCTATTCAACAGTCTTACATTATTTCATGTAACTGTACTGATATTCTTAAGTTTCAGGAAGCCCTTATATGGAGATGGTTTGGGCATGTGTTATGCTAATGACTATCTGAATGATCAGACTCATTAGCATAAGAATTTCATATTTAAAGTTCAGTTCAAGAAAGGTGTAAAGTAATAAATCTGTGTGATTAAGTAAAGGAGCCTCAGGCTCAACAGCCGAGTGCAGAAACCCACCCAAACAATAAAAAAAACATACAAGAGGTTAAAGGTCAGGATTTTTACTCTCACTCCCAGAATGCCTGGCACTAAAGTTGACGCACTGCACTGTGGGTAATCCAGAGGGCCCATACAACCTCTGATCTCCAGACATCACCAGATCATGAACTTCAGTTTTTTATTCATTATATTCTGGTGTGTAGATGTCTTGGCACGCGTCAGCAGGTCACAGGTGATGTCATCTCTCAAGCTTTAGAAAGCCAGCATGTTTGTGACCGGTTTACATCATGATTTAAGAAGAACTGTTTCTGTCTGTCATCGAGCAAACACAAATATCAGCTGACAGTGAAATGTTTTTCTCTATAAACAGAGCTAATGAAAGACTTGTTTCTGAGAATCACAGACTGAAAGCTCTGCAGTGTAACTGACTGTCTAAACACAGTGTGCTGATCAGCAATCAGAAGAGCAGTTATATGACCCTCCTGCTTCACGAGAACACACAGACTGAGAGCTGCTTTACATTTCCCTCATATTATAAACACACAGTCAGACACGTTCCCTCCACAGGGACAGACAATGATGTCATCCTGCTCATAAAGCATGTTTACATTGTCTGCACTGTGAATTCATGTTTAATGGAAAAACACATAATTATCTGTTCTAGCTGCACTGCTGCCTACATAACTGCCAACATTGTCATACAAACAGATGGACAGCAGCCAGAACTCACAGTCATTCCCACAGAGTTTGGCATTATTGTATCATTTCATAATACTGTTGTATTATATTAACAGTACATGAGACTGTGCTATACTGCATAGCTGATGGCATAGCTGATCAGCTATAGTATAACTGATGGTCAGCTGATGGTCATAGCTGATGGTCATAGCTGGTGGTCATAGCTGGTGGTCATAGCTGGTGGTCATAGCTGATGGTCATAGCTGGTGGTCATAGCTGGTGGTCATAGCTGGTGGTCATAGCTGATGGTCACAGCTGGTGGTCATAGCTGGTGGTCATAGCTGGTACACACAGTTGAACAGATTCACAATATAACACAACCTCCAGTGCTACTTGTTAATAGTGTTGTACTGAAAGTGTGTGTACTTTTTCTTGTGATACTGTAGCAAGGTGAACAGTTGTTTCTCACTCATTCAGTATCTAGGAGCAGAACTGTGTGTTTTAAAAGACTCTGACAGGGAATCCCAACACTCTGAGGACAGATGTGCTGGTGAACACAAATCTGTCTCACCTCAGGCTGGATGGCTTTAAACACAGGAGCGTCCATCAGGGTGATCTGACTCTGAGGAGGAAAGAAAACAACAGCAGTGTTTGTGATGATCAAAACAATGACCTGATGTTCAGCACGGAGAACATGCTGGATGAAAACCAGTCATCATACATATTGCTACAGTAAAAGAGCTCAGTGGAGAAGGGTCATATCATAAAACTCCTTCAACCTCAGGTGAGGTTTGACAAGACCTCCATACTCATGAATCTGTGCTAATACAATCAACTACACCAGCAGCATTCTTGTTTGTTAATCTTCAAAAACTCTTACTGTATGTTATTAAAAACATAAGACCATCAAATCTAGTGAACTCCTACCAGCACAATTGAAGGGTTCGTATGCAAACTCCTGACTCCAGTTAGAAAAGGCCAGCAGTATAATTCATTCAATACAGAAATGCATGTAGTGCAGCTGGACACATTTTTTTTGGATAAAGTTACAATAACAGTGATCTGTGACTTCACAGAAACCTCACAGCTCATGATGGGTCTGTCTGAAAGTTTTAGAGTCAAATCTCTTTAAGTGAGAGCTGCTGTTTGTGTGGTGTGCAGAGCTGCCGCTGATCATGAGCGCTCGGAATCATTTATGTAGCAGAGTTATGATGATGAGCTGCATCATTACAAGACACAACAAACCATGAAGAACAAAGCTGAGAACACATCATTTACTCACTGCAAACTCCTCTGGCGTGACCTTCAGCACATCAAACACGACTGCATCATAGCTCTTTGTGTAATCACTCTGGCCGTCCACTGACACCGAGCTTACACTTTCCTGAACATCACACAGAAAATGACAATCACAACATGTTAACCAGAAATATCACAGTAATATCACAGGCTCATGAATACACAAATAATATTAGAACAATACAATTAGAAAGGAAGTGACCTGAACAAATTTAAGATAATCAGAAACCTAAATTGTACTTTTCATTTTCATAAGAAATGCTTCTAGTCTCACGATTTATCAGTCAAATATAATAAAATTAGGGTAAATATAATAGACACTTAGGGTTGCAAATCAGAGGAATTTTAGAAATATTTCAAGACTATTTTAAAATATTATGGAATTAAGGAATATTATGGAATTTACAGAAATTGAGGGAAATTACAAACTGTATCATCTACCAACATTAATATATACATATATAAACATATTTGCTTTCTCAAAATGACTCGTCTTCATCTATGTGCTTCAACTACAATATATTCCAGAAAATCCCTGTTAAATTCCCAAAATTCCAAAATAATCTTGCAACCTTGATAATATTGTAGTCATGTAATAACTCTACAACTCTATAACTTTATTCTACATTGTTTACTTTCTGAAATGAATGAATGTTGCTGCATGTCAGATACTGTATGAGCCTCCTGTCAGGTTCCTCCTTCATCGGTTCTGCAGTCTGGTTCTCTTACTCTGATCTCATCAGTGTATTCTGGTCTGATGTGGTCTGACCATAGAACAGATCATGTCTGCAGTTTCTCTTATGGTAAATCTGAAGTTGGTTATGAGGGGTTATGTTTCAGTGTTAGGTTTTCACAGGACATATGATGGAGATACTAGGAAAACACCTGAGGTGTGATCGGAATGATCTGATGACTTCAGCACCCAGTCAGTGAACAGCAGGGGGCAGCAATGGGCTGCCACAGAGAAACCTGTGCGCTTTACCTGTGCATGTGTGTGTAACTCTAGATTATTCTTACAATCCTGTAGAATTCACTCTTCATTTGATGACAAACATCAGCATTTTAGTTAATTATCAACAGGTGTTTAAAGGTGATGAAGAAAGAGTTATTAATCATTTTAATTACTTTCAAATATTATCTACTAATAGTTACAACACATTACCTCAGAGGAGGCGGAGCTAATGCTGGTGCCATCTGATAGACCATTTCTACGATACATGCTGGAGGCTGAGATAGTGGGGTGCAGACGCCAGGGCAACAGTGGCCCTTAGCCAGACCCCACGTATGACCAATCATCCATACCTGCAGAGAGAGAGAGAGAGGGAGAGAGAGAGAGACAAAGAGAGAGAGAGAGAAAGACAGTGAGTAAATAAGAGCAAGTTACAGTTATGTTTGTGACATGCTCTTTAATCTTAATAATAATGCTTTAAGAGTCATGTGTTTATTGAAGATAATAATTAAATATTTTCAATATAATCCATTCGAATCACCTCAGTTTTCAAGATTGGTTTACAGGATGTAATTGGTTTATGTTTACAGTGAGACAAACTCTTTCAGCTTTCAGCTACTAGTCCAGACACGTCTTTACTATCACCACCACTGCTCATATCTTACAGTAACAGTAATCATGGACATTACGTTAAACTTTAGACACTTCAGTGTAAACAAGTGTGTCTAATCCTTCGACTGGGAGCATGTGTGATCATATGTATGTGTGATAAAATCATGAACATATAGAAATCTCCATAAGGATTCATTGTGTTCTCTTTCATATACGGCCAGCAGAGGTCTGGCACACGTGACCGACCAATGATCTGAACAGACAGGAAAGATGAGATGAGGTTTTTATAATGGAAATTCTCGCTAATCACTCACACAGTGAAAAAGTCCACTCAGGGTTTCTGAAAACTTGTATAGCTGCAAATCTTGTTTTAGTAATATGACCCTGTTTTAGTCTAGAAATACTAGGAAATATTTTTATAACCAAAAATACATTACTGTAAAATGACTTCTTTCTGTAATAACTAATATTTTCCCCTGACCATCCAATAAATTTAGCAGATATCATATAATAGTATTTCAAGTACCGGCTGTTACCAAGTTCTGACTTTTTGCAAGTAAACATTTTCCAACACAACATACAGCAACAAATAATCAGCAGTCAAAACTGCATCCAGCTTCACCCCAGACTCTCAGCATCAGACTGAAAACAGAGTCAGAAACACATCATCTCCTACAACTGGAAATGTCTGATGTTTTATCCATTTCCTCACCACTTCACCTGGATCATATATTACAAACAGACAGCAACACTCATTCATTCAGAAATCGTCATGGTTGTCACAACAGCCACAGCACATTAAAAGAACAGGTTTACTTTAAATCATTTCAAAGCTGTAAGCAGCTGGAATCTTTTTCCTTTTTCATGGAAAATACATATAAAAGAAAAAAGCTTGACCAAATAACACACAATTAAATAAACTAAATAAAATTTAATTTACCATTAAATATTTTGTGGCATTTTGTCAAATTATGGAACACAATTGCTTACTGACTAAAAACAACATTTACTGAATAAAAAAACAAAGTCTTTTTAAAAATAGATTTAACTAAAAAACAAATAAAACAATGTACAAAAAAGAGGAAAAACAAGAAGTAATGAGAGAATCCTTGTGAAATGGAATTTGGTACAAATATCGATCATTTTGTTTTTGTAATCGTTGGACGTCATAACAGAAACTGAAACTAGATTACGATGAATTGAACAGCCCGACTGTTATTACACATGGACCTCCAGTATGAAAGAAATTCAGTTTAGAAGACTGCAGTGACCTCTAGCGGCTGTACACCAATTTCTGCAGTAATACACGAGACACATTTACACACAGAACAAGCTAACAGTTACAAAACTCTGCTTACAGACCCAGAGCAAAAGAATCTCTTATTTGAGATCGCTGAATAATTAAATGCTTTTCGTCAAAGGTCACATATCTATTACTGCTGGCCACTTTAAAATGAAAAACATTGTAACACACGGTTGCACCAGTAGGTGGCGGCACCTAAATACAAACGACAGTCACAAAAGGAGTCTGCTTTATTTTACCCCATTATTCCAACAGTGCCTGTGATTCGTAAAGCTGAGGAACCAGAGAAGTTTCGTTTTCTAAATCATGGTGCATGTTTATATATTTCAGTCATATTAATATTAAATACCTTATAATTTTCAACACTGGGTATGATTAATTATAATACTTCTATTCTACATTCTTCTCTCATTTAATAAAAATGATATAGCACAACAATTTGAATGAAAGGTTTCGTTGAAAGTTCTTCTGTATAATGACATCATGTACTGCAGCTGGTGAAAAGCTCATGAGTAATGTTTCTCAACACGGCTGAAGAATCTTCTCAAGAACTTCCTGCTGAAGTGCTTTAAGGGAAGCAGGAAGCCTGACACATAATCTGTACAATGTAGTTATGATCAATGTCACAAATATGATTAGTGACTTAATGCAGAATCTTAAATATTTCTAGCACTTGCCTTAAAAGTTCAAATTCACAGATCCCCACCGTGCCTGCTGGACCAAAACAGCAGTGAATTAGTAAGAGCAGCACATCTGAATCAGCTGAATTTGAGAGGAGGGTTGCCTCGCATTTATTGCATCATTTTATCTCTGCGCCTGCAGCGACAAAAACAGCACAGCCAGAACCCATCATCTGTGTCACTGTGAGTGTTTGATGACTGGCAGCAGTCTGAAATGCTGCTGTGATTGTAACTGTGAGTCAGGGCTAATAATC